>APFE031573390.1:17809-154562 GCA_000404065.3 Pinus taeda
AAGGACGGTTGGCCAAAACACAAAAACGAAGGAAAACGCCCGATCCACTCCAAATTTTGGCCAAAGACTCTTTGACTGAGCATGGTACTTGATTGGGGAATCCCAGCCCAAATTTCAAGAAATTTGGAGAAAATTTTGTCATTTGTGAAATTTTTGTGCTAATTACAGGTTTTGGCCATTTGAAACGCTGCGCTCCAAGCACGACTATTTTGGAGGACTGCTCGGAATTTTGAAAACTTGGCATTTTTGGAAAGGGCATGCAAAGAAAAAAATTACCAATACTTGGGAGAAGCCTGATTTTGAGATTTGAGCCTCCAAAAGCTCAAAATACATCAAAAAAATGACTTTCTGCCCACTTTTTGAGTTGCAGAAAGTGACCTGGGGAGAAATGGTTTTTGAGGGGGCAAAACAACTCCAAATTCAGAAATTCCACTTGGGATAGAAAGGCGACAGACCAAGCTTTCCAATGAGCCATCTTGCACCTGATTTGGACTAGTGGAACTCACTCAAAAGTTTCTTCAAAGGTGCGCGGACGTGAGAGCCAGGGGGCGCGGATGTGAGAGCTAACTTTGCCAAAATTGACTTTTTTGGCCAAAAAACACTGTTTTGACTATGGTTGATTATTTTTACTTGTAGATGATGGATAAATGTAATATTTTCATGGCACTTTGATAGATTTTACCTCTCTTTACTCTTCTAAAATCTTCCTTGATGTAAAAAGTGAATAATTAATGCATGAATCAGTTAGCTAAGTAATAGAGGCAAGTTGTTGAGCTGCCTATTATCTAGTGCTTAGTTTGGAATTAGTTCAAACTGCTCCTAGAAGGATGAGCTCGACCCCTAGAGGCAAGGGAAGAGGTTAGCTTGCCTATATTATGTGTTTTCTTAGTCATTTTGAGAGGTTGGAAGGTTGGACTCTTGTGGGAGAAAGTTTCATTGTATATTGTACATCTATCTTTGCAATTTCAAGAGGAAGAAGGCCAGGGTTTTGCAGACATCCTTGTGGATTCTTGTGGATTCTTGTGTTGATGGTGTGTTCTCTACATGTTCTTGTAAGTTTGTTTATGTATTCCACATCTCTCTTTTGCTTCTATTTGGACAGATGAAGTGGTAAAGTTTGAATACATGCTTTGACATGCTCAGCTTTTTAGTTTGTTCAAAATTTATTTTTTCTGCTATCTAGAGAGGATTCAAATGGTTGTTTTCCCTCTTTAGCTCTTTCTCTATCATCCCTGATCATCCATCTCAGATTAAGGCATCAGCGCTCACTCCTACCTTGCCCCAAAGATCCCCCTCCAAAAACTGTGCTCAATCCCTGCACCCTGAATTGCATTCCCTCCAATTGCCACCAAAAAACCAAAAATCTTTAAATCAACCCCCCTTATCAATTTACTAGCCTAAAATCTTTATTCTTAATTGGTCGGCTTTATCATATTGAAAGATCTACCGAATCTGACCCGAGAGAGCCTTCTCATACCTCGTAGGGCTAGCTACGAGGTGAAATGGTTTGATGTAGCCTTGAGAGTTTGTCTATCTCAGCCTAGTTGAATTCCAAGGGCTAACACCTGTGACAACTCCTCCAAAGCTCACCTAAAATGCGTGCTTGCTCCTCACAATCACTTTGAAATGTTTCTCTCTATCCTTGGTGTGTAGAATGACTTTGTTTCTTTTGGGACTCTTATATAAAGACTTTGGAGTCATGGCTTTAATTTTTGTTTCTTCAAAACCCACTTTGATAATATTTTATTTTGGCTCTTTTTCTTGATTTAATTCAACTCTGTATTTCACTTTTCCCTTTGAATTTTTAGCTAAAATGATGAAATTTTTGGCACTTTTTGCAAGGGTTGCATGACATGGCATTTGGCCAAGGAAACCATGAATGCACCTGAAGAGATCAACTGGAATTTTTTTTTTAAATTATCAGAAATGACACTGTTTGACTTTTCTTCAAAACAGAGTTTTGAATAACAATCGTAATCTGTCAACATGACGATGAAAATCTTTGAATCTTAACTTTGTAAGGGCCTCCCTCTAGCCTGCATGGCTTTATTGGACATGTTTTAAGACCAAATTGACTAATCCCTAGACCTAATGACTGAAAATGACTCTTGTCCATTAAAGGATCAAACATTGACTGTCATGGACTTTAGTGAACATTGATGAAAAGACCTAAGCCAACAGGTACCAGACATGAGGGGAAATGACTAACAAGACCTTTTCCGTCAGATTATGGCATGCCCCTAGCAGAATGCACCAAGTGAATGGAGCGAGACTCCTAAAAATGAAATGCAGAAAGAGTTTTGATCTCTGACGGAGGACTGACAAGACCGACTCTAACATTTGCTCCAATGGGTGATGGTAGCTCCTTGGAGGTGCCAAGAACAGTAGATCTCTGGAAGAGCTAGACAGTGCCTTCGTCCATTGGGCTATGGAGTCATTATTTCGACAAACAACACAAGACTCTGACTCATTTATGAAACTAAAATGACCAAAAAATTGACTCAAATTTGATATTGAAATGACTTGAAGACTAACTTGACAAACTCTAACCAAACTGAAATAAAATGGTATTTACAGTGACGGTGGAAGCAGTGTTAATAACTTAGAAATGGTACCATTTGAGCAGCCAACCATTGATCAGCCCTCCTAGAGAATCTTCCCCATTCATTTCCTTCATAAGAAAGGCATTCTAACCCGATATACTGCAATCTTGAAGGGACCTTTCCAGATATGCTCGAACTTACCGTGCTTACCTTTTTCCTCATTCCTTGCATCCCACTTCAGCACCACATCATCCAACTCGAATTTGTCCGCCTTTGCTTTTTTGTCATAAATTTTCTTAGTCTTCTCCTGCAACTTGGATGTGTTCTGGAAGACTTCTTCTCTGATTTGTTGTAGGTGGACCATTTGATTCAACCTTCTCTGCACATGATCATCTTCACTGCCGGCCTCCAGAAGAAGTTTGACTACCGGGGCTATGAGAGAGGTATGAAACACTATATCAACTCCATAAACAAGATCAAAAGGTGAGGTACCAATGGATTTCTTCTGACTGACCCGATTTGCCCAAAGTGCATTGACCAACCTCTTATGCCAACTCTTCTTATTTATTTCCAGCAGCTTTTTGATGATGTTGACCAATGATTTATTAGAAGACTCTGCCAATCCATTGCCTTGCGGATGGTAGGCAGTTGAGTGACCCAAAAAGATGTGATATTTATGACAAAATTCTACCATCCTTTTTGATTTGAAATTTGCTGCATTATATTGATTAACTTATTCGAGCAACTAAAGCGAGACAAGATGTTATTTTCAAGTAATGAAATAATTACCGCATCTGTAGCTTGTCTGGTGGGAATTTCTTCGATCCGTTTCGTGAAATAATCTGTCGCTGTGAGGATCCATCTATGCTAACTGGAAGAAGCAGGATTAATTTCACCAATGAAATCCAACCCCCATTGCTGAAAACCAACACTCACCTCAATAGGCTTAAGTGGAAAAGGCTGTAACTTCTGTCTTCCTTCGAAAATATGACACTTATGACAGCTCTTGACCATCTTATATACATCCGCAAAGAATTTCGGCCAATTGTATCCCACTCTCAGAACCTTATTTTCTGTTGATTTCCAAAAAAGGTGACCACCATAGTCTCCCTCGTGGCAATCCTCCACGACCTTCTTTGCTTCTTTTTCCACCAAGCAACTTAACAGAACGCCACGGGGATCTTTCCAATAAAGTGCCAAATTTAGAATGCAAAACTTGGCGGTCGTCAATTTGAGTGTTCTAGCTTTGTTTCTAGTCATGTCGGGTGGTGTTGACAAATTTTTAAGCACATATATGACATCTGAATACCACAGAGAAAGAGCAAACATTTCAGATACCTGAATTGACAATCCTTTCTCGTTCTCATCGAACATAGCAGCAATCGGATTTATGTCTAAGGCATGCAAGTTTGACTCGGCCATTAACTTTGCCAATCCCTTTCCTTTAACAAGCTTTGTGGGCTTTATTTCCACATCATGTTCCAACAAAGCTGCAATCGACTTGTCTTGTCTTCCTTCTGGATCTGTCTGCACTAACACATATTTGACAGCAGCGTTAGGAACATAAGACAAAATATGAGAATGCAAAATATATACCCGAAAATCTTTCAATGCTTTCACAAGTGCAAGGGCTTTCTTCTCAATGATGTTGTATTTTAAGGTTGCATCTCTTATAGCTCTGCTTAAGAAAGCAATTGGTATTTCTTGGTCATCTCTTTTCTGCAATAACACAGTTGCCATAGTATGCTCCGAAGCGAATGAGAACAATATGAAATCTTGAGTGTAGTCCGGGCTAACTAGAACAGGAACTGAGGAAAGAGCCAATTTGACTAAATTTAAAGATTTCACACCCTCCTCCCTCCATTTCACTTGGCTTTCCTTCTTAAGCATGTTTGTAATCTCCCTTAGGTATTTCGCAAGATTAGGTACAAAGCGGCGTAGAAAATTCATTTTACCATTCAAAGATTGAATCTCTTTCTTATTCTGGTGTAGATCGATTTGCTGAATTGCTTGTACATGTGCTGGGTCAATACAAATGCCATCGTTTGAGATAATGTTCCCAGGTTGTTTGCCTTCCTCCATGGCGAACAAGCTCTTTTTCAGATTCAGTGATAGGCCATATTTTCTGCACTTTTGAAAGATAGTTTTTAGATGGTACATGTGTTCTTCATCAGATTTGGAGAACATCGTTAGATCATCCAGGTATACCACCAAAAAGACATCCTTCTCATTTGCGAAAGCCAAGTCCATTGCACGCCGAAATGTGGCACCCGCGTTCTTCAAACCGAAAGGTATTTTAACGTAATGAAAAGTTCCCCACGGAGTGGTGAATGTTGTCTTGTCTCAGTCATCTTCATGGATAGAAACTTGGTTATATCCAGAATAACCATCAAGTAGTCACATACAAGATGCTCCTACTACTTGTTGAAGTATATGGTCCATTTTTGGCAGTGGATAGTTGTCTTTCAATGAAACTTTATTAAGATTTCTAAAATCAATGCATAAGAGAATATCACCTGTCTTCTTTCGTACGAGCACCAAATTAGAGATCCAATCCGAAAATCTGATGGGAACAATGGTCCCTGATTTGTACAACCTGTTTATCTCCTTTTTAATTGATGGCAGCAACTTTTGATTTAGCCTTCTCAACTTCTGTCTGAAAGGTTTCTGATTGGGCTTAATAGGTATAGTGTGCTGAATTATATTGGTATCCTATGTCTTTAAGTCATAATAATCCCAAGCAAACACATCTGGAAATGAAGACAACAAACTGATATATTTGTCCTTTATTTTTGGTGGCAATGCTTTAGACAGTTTTACCATTCTAGGATTAGCAACTATTCCGACATTGACCTCTTCCACACCCTTCTCTATTGGCTACAATGTTGGTTTGCGGGCTACATCATCTTGATCAAAGAGTTCTTCTAAAGGTATCAAACCTTTACGAATAACGTTATTCTTTAGCTGCAACACGTCCATTTCATTGATATGCACATCATCTTTACCATTATCTTTACCATTGTCATTTTCTACATCAATTAAGTTTTCTTTGAACTTACCTTTGTGTTGCAGAAAATCATCAATCTCCTCATCATCTTGGAAAACTTGCCAATATCTCTGATTGTCCAAGATGGTGGGACAGTGCTTGACATGGATTTCGAATTTATTACTAGAGTTCATTGGGATCTTCAAACTACTTGCTTCCTTAACAAGAGCATCGGCAATGCTGTTTTGTATATGAGGCACACATGTCAAGGTGTATTCTGCAAACAATTTTAGGATGTCTAGGACTACATTCTGGTAAGCCCACATCCGAGGATGCTTTGCTTGATATTCAGCTCTGACCTGGTTAATAACCAATTCAGAGTCACCATATACTGCAATCCTCTTAGCATCCAGCTTTCTTAGAATTTTTAGGCCAGCAATCAAAGCTTCATAATCAGCTTCATTGTTTGAACAATCAAAAGCCAACTTGTAAGAGCATACCCGCACGTTACTAGGCACTTTGTTTAGGGCAGAGAAAGGACTGCGTACCTAAATCCCAATTCCATCACCATCATTTCCCACTTCTCCATCAAAATCCATGGTCTACAAACCTTCTTCCTCTTCTTGTAAGTACTGAAAATCTATTTTTCATGCTTTGTCTGCTCGTTCTCCATTACTTTCAGCTGAGCACTCAACAATGTTCTGATGTTCTTGTCCTTCTCTCTTCAAAACTCCTCTAAAATTTTCTGTTATTTCTGGAATATCATCTGCTTCTACTAACTGACTATTGATATCATTGAAACTATCAGAATACAAAACAAAAGACTCTAAATCTGTATGTACATAATTAATCGAATGATTTATTGGTTTCTCCTTGCTTGTAATCATGTATTTCATTTTTTGTTCCCGATACAATTTCCTCATCTGGCCAAACACCGGAATCGTTGCATAGGAGAAATCTAGTTGTAGTGTCCCTTTCAATTTTGCTAACCAAGACCTGGAAAGAAGCATGCCAAACCTGGGAGAAATATCTGCTACAACAATATCCATCAAAACATTCTTCATTGGGAGTTGATCCAGACTCACAACCAAGTCTTTGATGAGCTCGATACATCTTACTCTGCTGGAATCAAATGAATAGAGATCATGGTATTTCCAGGTGATGTCCAAACCTAGCTTATCCATGATAGCCATGGGCTTGAGATTGTGAGAAGCTTCGGAATCAAACATGGCATTATGTAACACAAAATAATGCAATATTAAACTGATATAAAAAGGTGGCACATCACTATCAGGAGAATCACCATTCGATGCTGGCCCAAAAATCATTTCGGGTTGATCATTTTTGACATTCACCATGTCAAAAATTGGGTCCAAATTCAAAATTTTACATACTTGACTTCTATAACTGTTGTTCCTCATTATTTCAGTCAAGGGGATGGATACCTTCAATTTAGAAATTTCATTCTCTAAATTAAAAGCAGGAATCTTTTCTACCTCTTTGACTGGGATTTATTTCCTTTCCTTTTATTTTGATGCAATTGGTTGATTTGGTTTTTCGGCTGATGATGATTTGCTGCTATTCGGATCAACCGCCTCCTTTCCTTTCCTTTGTGCAATTGATGAATCATTCTTTAATGTCTCACCATCCTTCCTCTTCTGAATTGGTTTATCCGGCATGTCTCTGTTTCCAAGTGAATATCACTACTGCTGGGTGGACAAAGCATTCATATAGCCTCTTTGGTACTCATTTTATTCTTCCTCCAAATGGTGTGATTTTCTAGAATGAAATCTGCATCTTTGTCTATAGACGAACTTTCTGCATACTCCTCATCCTCGGTAATATAAATAGGCAAATCATCAGGAGTAAAGAAGTTGTTTCTTTCACCTATTATATTCCCGTCCTCATCTGACTGCGGTCCATGCATGAAATTTTGCTGCAAAGGTGGTTGTACTGGCTGTTGTGCTATCTACTCTTGGGCTCACTGATCTCTTTGCCTTATTCTATATTGTAGTTGTTGATGGCCACGGAAGTTAGTATTTCTAACTTGTGGCTCAGGTTTGTCAAGTTTCACCCTTTCAAGCATCCACTCTACCTTCTGGAGTAATTGATCTACCGAGGAAGATTCTTCTTTTATGGTGACCTTCTTTTCTGCCTTTTCTCTAGCCCTCTTAGTCAGCAGATTTGCTTCAATGCTGATTGCGATCTTCTGCATGTCTTCCATTGTGGCCGGTTCTCTCTCTCTAAATTGATAAGCCATGTCAGCATCAAAACCATATGGAAACTTCACCATGGCTATCCCCACAGGTGGCCTTAGATGATCGGGAATTTCATTATAAATAGAATTGAATCTAATGCAGTAGTCTTGGACCGACTCACCAGCGTTTCGTTTGATTTGTTCATATTCAACCAGAATTTGGAGAGGATCCTTCTTCACTTCCCAGCGGCCTAAAAATTGTCTTTGTAAGTCATCCAAGGTAGCGATACGTGCATCCGGAAAACCTCCGAACCATTTCCTCACTTCACCTATAAATGTTTGTACAAAGAGTCTCATTGCCACATTCTTCGCATCGATCTCGTGAAGTTCACAGAAATATGCCATTCTATCCACATGTTGGTGAGCGGTAATGCTGTTAGGAGTGCCATCAAAAAATGGGATTTTTCTCTGATAATCTGTAGGTATATCATCTAAAACTTGAGGCAGAACAAGAGGTGCAACACGAGCAGCCATCACTCTTTGTGGGTTTGGCCTTGGAAGTGTTGGATGAGTGTGCGCAGTTTGTAGGGGGCTAGCAATTGGATTTTGAAGTTGTGCCCCAATGTAATTATCAATTGACCGGTTAGCCCTTTCAGTCTCCAAGTCTACAAGAAACTGTGGATTGGGGACAGTAGAGTCAACCGCCCTTTCGGATTTGGTCTCGAACAATGATATTTCAAACTGCTCATCAAAATATAGCTCTTCAAGATATTCAAAAATGTCAGGATATGAATGGGATTTGAACACGGGAGATATAGAGCTCTCTCGATGATGAAGTCTTGGAATCAGATTGGGATCTTCATAGATGTGCGGAGGATCTGGATCTGGATTAACTCTCGTACATCTTCTAGAAGCCAGTGTGCTATTAAGAAAAATCAAAGGACACAACCAACTCACTCAGGCTATCAAATCCTAAACTTATGATCTGGAAGCTTAGAATTATCAAGAAGTAAGGGGAGTAATTTCATCCCCAACAGAGTCGCCACTATGTTAGCACCAAAATCTGCCTTAGACGGAAGGAAGGAAAAATTCAGGGTAACCACAAACCACGCTCAGTCTAGTAGCTAGCCCTACCAAAACAGGATAGGTCTCTCTCCGTGTCATGCTCAGTGAATAAATAAATGATAAGATCTGAGGAGACTTACAGTGAATATTGATTTTATGCTAGGTAAGTAAATATGAAAACAAGAAGTAGAATTTTATAAATGACTAAGTTTCTCAGATATATGGGACCAACGAATAGTATGAGCAGAGAGTTTAACAGAAAGGCACAGATTATTTCGTGAGGAAGGACAGGCGAAAAGTCTAGCAATTAAATTTGAAATAATATGGAATGGAAAGATTGTTTAGGAGGGTGAAAGGGGCATAAACACATGAGTCCTTTTCAAGAGAAGAAGAACACATAACGTGAAACTTTCCCACAGGCAGAGCAATAAACATGAATTCTACCTTATCTTACATAGAAACTTTCACTAGAAATGAATATGAACGAACTGTGAAACATAACGAAATACATATGAAGCATAAAGAGAACACATTTGCTACACTCACACCACATGATTCTCATGAACCAGAGCTGCTACCTTTCATTAATTCTCTCTCACAATATACAATGAAGAACTGAGTTTCTCTCCCACAGTCTCCCAGAAATTACAACCAACCCTTTACAAATGGTATTACATACAACAAATAGACTTTTCCATTGGTAAATGGAATGACCCAAAGTTGGGGAGTTTTTTCAAATCATTACAAACTAGAAATGGAAAGCCAACCATTAGTGACAAGTGCAACGTTACAAAAATGACAATTGCTTGGGTGACTGCTCACCTTCCTTTGCCACTTGGATAAAAGCCAACCTTTACTGAAAACACTCTTTAAAATTTGCCTTAGGTGCCAAAAAACTTGTAGTGTAATGAGCGGGCCCACTTGGAGAAAATCACAAATCGAAATTTTGCGGAGCAGAAGTGATTTTGGCCTTTGGATTTATATGCGCCGCACCCAAAGCTATATGCGTTGCTCCACTTTGGAGGTAATTTTGAGGTACTTGCCGAAGTACAAAGTATGCCCAAGTGCTTGTTAGAAATCCATACCTGTCTACTTTCCAAGCGAAGTGGAATTTCTAAATTTAATGCTCATTTTCCCCTACAAAACTTCAATCTCCCAGGACTGCTTCCTGTGTGTCAAAATAAGGGCAGACAGGTCATTTTTTTAGTGTTTCTGACCTCCTAGGGACTAAAAGCTTGCCCAAAATTCTTGGCCATGCACCAGCAGTCATGATTTTTCATGTTGAATCCAAAAATGCAAACATTTCTTGATTTGGAGCTCCCTACCCTAAGTCCCCGCCAATGGCGCGGCGCACAGGGAGAAAAACCTTGTTTTGTGCACAAAAATTTGTCAAGTGACCAAAATTGTCCCAAATTTTTTGAAATTTGGGCTAGAGGTTATCTATGAAGTGCTATGCTGGGCCACAGAGGCTTCAGTCAAGATTCGAAGATAATGTTGTTCTTTTTTCCTGTTTTGTCTTTGTGTCGCTCTCCTCAATTTCACCTTCAAACGCCTTAGTCGAGCCTTTGAACTCATGTTTCGTTCCCTATAGTGATAAACCATCCACCTCAATATGGTCTTGTCCTTGTCGGCATTCTCTAGCAGTCTCTCAAGGTGCATGTTGATCCACTGAAGCCAAGACTCTTGGTCATTGTTAATCTCTTGCTCTAATGGAGTGAACTCAATCCTCCTATTTTGGGCAGCTTGGCGATTCTCGCGGATGTTTTGAAACTCCATGATCTCATGTTGTTCTTCGAGCTGTTTGTTCCTCTACTCCAAATACCTGATAATCCACTTAGCCCTATCCAAATTGAGAGACAAGGCTTGGATCTCCATTTTTTGCTCCTGGATGGTCCTCCTAAGTTTGGCACTCTCTACATCTGTATCATCATCGTGAATGAGGATGAAGTCGGTCCCTTATTCACCTGATGGCCCCTCGTCATGCATGGGAATCTTGCCCCTATCTTATACCTGTGTTGCCGATGTCGGAAGCGAGGCCCCTTCCACCCCGGATGGATATAACACTCGCTTTGCACCTGCAAACAAATGTCCATTGCCTCTCTGAATGGTGATGAACACTGGCATAGTAGTGGTCTCATGGCGCTCATACCGATGAGAAGGACCACCTATCTCATGTTCAACCTCTGATAATACCTGTGAAGTGCTGAAGAGGTCACATAAGATGAGTTCATCCCATGTAATGCCCCATAATCCCAGCTGATGATCCACCAAAATCTTGATAAGAGCAAAATGATGAACATTGTTAAGTTGCTGTTGAGGGGTTTTGTGCTGCATGAAGTTGTTCATCCTCTCTATGTTCCTGTAGATGAAATATGGGATGTTCATGATCCGTACCCTAGTAAAATGTATGAGCAACCTGATGTGATAGACATAGAAACGAGAGAACCTCCCCTCACAGCTGAAATATTTCATGATTAACTTCATCAGTGGAGCATATTCATCTTTCAAATATCGAAATGGAAAGACTCTTTTGGTTGCCTCAAGAAACTGGCCTTAATGTAAGGCTCATAATGCTGTCGATCAACCTTCTGTTTCTTGTGCCATGGTTCTCCAATGTTCGATATTTCGGTTGTTAATGAGAGAGTTTCAGGTGTCAGTGTTAAGGTAACCCCGGCTAAGATAACATGATCACCATGCAAATGAAGCACAAAAAGACAGGCCAACTCATGATGAACTTGAACACTAGCCACCTCTTGACAAAACTCAAAACATCACAGATGCTGGAAACATGACATAGCAAGAGGGCAGGCCTGCAATTATGTAAGGGTGGTTGGTTCATCCCTAACATGTTTGCCACTTTTGTGATGTCTCTGGGGAGCCTGTTCTTCCGAGGATGAATCAATTTGGGTTTGCATCTCATACTCCGATGAATACTGAGATGCCATGATTGTTGTATATGGACCATCTTGGACTGCCCTTTTATGATGGTAGTCAAACTATGTGTTGTTGTCATCTCTGCCACCCAGGGGAACAATGCAGAAAGGGAGTGTTAGGAAGGGGAATAATATGATGGGATTAGGGGTTATGGGGGGAAATTTTTTTTAGGGACATGTAGGAGGGTTTGGGGCTTTTATAATGTAGGTTTTTGGGGTTTTACAATGACAAATGAGTGGAGGGGATAGGGAATAGGGGTTTAGTAAAGTTTTAGGGTAGGGAAAGATGGGAAAAATAGAATAGGGGGAAGGGAACAATGGAAAGAAGGGGAAAAATGAGAGGTGAAAGGGGGGGAGGAACCTTGGTATCAACACAACAGATTTGCAACCCTAAGAGCAATGGCTTTGATGATTTCAAGTGTTATGGTTTAGGCATTTTTATTGAAACTATAAAATGCACTAAACCATCATCATGTTCACAAAAATATATGAGCAACCGAGATGTCGATCCTACCTATCAATTGGAAGGGATTCAAAGAAATTTGTTGCAAATTTGAAACAAAACCGGGCCTTTGTGGGTGTGCTCCGCACCCCTTTGCCTGTGCACTGCATCCTTTGTGTGTATCACGCCCGTGTTAATTTAGCACTACGTGGTAGCATCGAGTGCACCATGCTCTCTCTGTGGGCCGCACTCCTCTGCCTGTGTGCCATGCCTGTGACAACTCCTCCAAAACTCACCTAAAACGCATGCTTGCTTCTCACAATCACTTTGCAATGTTTCTCTCTATCCTTGGTGTGAAAAATGACTTTGTTTCTTGTGGGACTCTTATATAAAGACTTTGGAGTCATGGCTTTAATTTTTGTTTCTTCAAAACCCACTTTGATAATGTTTTATTTTGGCTCTTTTTCCTAATTTAATTCAACTCTGTATTTCACTTTTCCCTTTGAATTTTTAGCTAAAATGATGAAATGTTTGGCACTTTTTGCAAGGGTTGCATGACATGGCATTTGGCCAAGGAAACCATGACTGCGCCTGAATAGATCAACTAGAAATGTTTTTTAAAATTATCACAAATGACACACTGTTTAACTTTTCTTCAAAACAGAGTTTTGAAGAACAGTCGTAATCTGTCAACATGGCGATGAAAATCTTTGAATCATAACTTTGTAATGGCCTCCCTCTGGCCTGCATGGCTTTATTGGACATGTTCAAAGACCAAATTGACTAATCCCTAGACCTAATGACTGAAAATGACTCTTGTCCATTAAAGGATCAAACATTGATTATCATGGACTTTAGTGAACATTGATGAAAAGACCTAAGCCAGTAGCTGCAAGACATGAGGGGAAATCACTAACAAGACCTTCTTAGTCAGATTATGGCATGCCCCTACCAGAATGCAACTGATTGAATGGAGTGAGACTCCTAAAAATGAAATGCAGAAAGATTTTTGATCTCTGATGGAGGACTGACAAGATCGACTCTAACAGAATCTAGAATTGAAGAAACATGAGAACAATAACATTGGAGAGACAAATGCAGAAAGAGAGAGAAGAGAATCAGCCTAGTTATAACCTTAAAGCCAATATCCTACATGAGACACACACATACAAACTAGTGGTCAAGTATTTAGAGTTGGTGAACTCACCTACAATGCCTCAGAAACACAATGATAATGTTTTGAAGTGATGAAACAATAATTCATGTGTAAATTGTAGTCCAACCAATATTAAGTTTGAAATTGATATTGTAATAATCAGCATTTCATATAATATAATTTATGTGGTAGAAATTATTTATAATTGTACTTCATTTTATTTATTATTGTAATTAACATATGTAACTTTGTGTTTTCATATTAGATGAACGTGTCTATTGTATGACATTTTTTAAATTTAGTTGCAAAATAATAGTAATTAATTTATGTTGATTGATAATATACACATAAAATCAACCAAAAGATACTAAATTAGTAATTTATATTGATTAAAGATGAACACAAATAAAATGAATATACAACAACTAAATTAGTTATTTATAATGATTATTAGCGAAAGTAAATGAAATGAATATAAATTACTAAATCAATGATTTATATAATGAATGTGAAACTACCATAAAAGATAAATGACTATTGTAAATGATCAATTTGTAATTAAAAATGACGATTAAATTTTGCATATATACGACTATTAGTGGCTAATTAACAATATCTTATGACAATGACCAAAATTTTCATACATATGACAATTTTTAACTAATTTATAGTATCTTATAACATGACCAACATTTTGGGCATATTTCTTTGGTCATTAATCGATTTTCTTGGGTGATCATGCAACAGTATACTTTGTTGTGTATGTGGTCATTAATTGTGACAATTAATGACTAAATTAATCACCACATTTATGACTAAATATAATACTATATGATAAAATTGATATAGTCAATTAATGACTAAGCTAAATATTACTAAATGTTGGTCACGTTATAAGATATCATAAATTAGTCACTATTGGTTACCGACTGAAAAATGGTCCTTTCTATTTAAATATTAGTCATTTTTTTAGTAACTAATTAGCCATTTTGTACTAGTGTGTAAAGATGGTGATATAATTGCTTCTACTAAAATTGTTATTTTTGAACCTACTAGCTTCTACTAACATGTTTACAATGTGCTCCACACTAGGCCATATATACTAAGTGTTGGGTATGTAAAACCAACCTTAATTTAATCGAATTTAACTTCGGCTAAATCAACATAGATAGAGGGATTCTGATTGACTGTGTCGAGTAGTTCCTCATCTAATGATCGAGGATCATTTTGTCAACTAATCCTATTCCTATAAGTAAGGATTATGCATTAGTGAAATGAATTCAATTATTTGTTCATGATCATTACCTATATCATTTGTAATGAAGAAACATGAATTTATGATAAAAAATGGAGCACCATGGATTGAAAAAGCTTATGTGATTAATAAGATAAGTCTTATTGTGTTTCTATAGTGAGTTTTCCTCCCAAATTGATTTTTTCATTATTTATGGTAATTTAATTGATTATATTTATGCTTACATTTGTTTATCAGTTATAAAGGTATATTAATAATTTATGTTTCATAATGTATATGAGTTGTTAAATTGGTTATATTACCCTTGGAATAAACCATGTCCACCTGATCGATATGCCTCCTGGTTCACCTGTCGCCCAACTCACCATGTACAAAGATGGCGATGATGATGACAATGTTGATGATGATGATGATTGAAAATATGACAATGAAGGGTAATAATTTTTCTCAAATGGAAGGGTAATGACTTTTCTCAACGTCTCGACTATGAAGTACTTTATAAGCCCACAACTAGTAAATAGTAATAAACAATTTCACCTCCTTGACATATATGTGTGTGTGTATGTGTGTATTCTATTGTCAAATTTGAATGCATACGAGCACAAACAGAAGAATTTTCAACATTGGTACCATTCTCAAGTCGTGGGAAATCATGAGCTGAGATTACTTATTTTGTGTGGGAAGCCCATTCCAAGTCAGGCTGACCCAGCAAATCTTCGCATAGGCACCATATAATTCACAACATACCATGCCCCCATGGCCACCCAGGCACCCCTCCTTCATCTAGGCATGCCCAGAGTGTAGGTGTTTGCCCTGCCATGTGAATAAATGAACACAAATCATTAGCTTATCAATGCAAACAAAATATTGTGATTTTTATTTTTATGTTGCATTATCAATATTCAATTATAAACTAGCTTTTAACACATAATATTTAATTTAGTTAATTTTCTAAAAATAATTATGAGATCCCCTTGTGGGAACTCTATTATTGGGAAATCATGGTCCGACATTAATTCTTTTGTGTAGGCGCCCTTTCTAAGTTAGAATGACACAATAACTCATCACACGAGAGTCTCAGCTAGGTGGGTGCCCTGAGATATCTAGGGTGTGGGTGTTACCATTCCTATGCAAATACGTGAAAAAAAATAATTAGATCAACAATAAGAAAAAAATATTATATTTTTCTATTTCCATGTTGCATGATCAATAAATTATAAACTAACTTTCAAGAACCAAACATTACTTCAGTGAATTTTCTAAAAATCATTATAGGACACCCTTGTGTGAATATTTCTCATGGGTAGTTAGGGGCCGAAATTACTTATTTTGTGTGAGCACTCCTTACCAAGTCAGGTTGACCTACTAACTCATCACACAGGCTCTCTTGTCAGATGAACACCTTGGCATGTCGGCAAACACGGGATGCCCCCATGGCTTCCTAGGAATCCTGCCTTCATGTAGGCACACACAAGGCCTAGGAAATTAGCATGTTGTAAAAATTAGCGAAAACAAATCATTAGCTTATCAATGACAAAAAAATATTATCATTTCTTAGTACCTTTCTACATGATCTATCATGTATAAACCTGCTTTTAACACTTAAAAATTAATTTAGTTAATTTTCTAAAAATCAGTATGAGACCCCATTTTGGATGCCCTTTTCCAAGTCAAGGTGACTCACCAAGTTCTCACACGAGTGCCCCTTCCATGCAGGCACCCTAACGTGTCTAGGATGGAACACCCCCATGGGCGCCTAAGTGCTCCACCTTCATGTAGGTGCACCTAGGGTGTGGGCATTCACCTTGCTGTAAAAATCAGTGAACATAATAATTAGCCAATTAATGGAAAAAAAAAATTATGATTTTTTATTTACATGGTACATGATCAGTATTCAATTATAAATTTTCTTCTAACATCTAAACATTACTTTAGTTAATTTTCTAAAAATTCATATGAGACCTCCTTTTGGGAACTTTATTCATGGGCAGTAATGGGATGAGATTGCTTATTTTTTATGGGTGCCCCTTTCCAAGTTGGGTTGATCCACTAACTCATTATTTTATGGCTACCGCTTCCCAAGTCAGGTCGATCCATCAACTCGTCATTTTATGGGCACCCCCTTCCAAGTCAGGTCGATCCACCAACTCGTCATTTTCTGGGTTCCCCTTGCCAGGTCAGGTTGGTCCACAAACTCATCACACGGGCACGCTTTTCAGATGGATGCACATGTGCCCAACAAATAATTCCCCCATGGGCATCGAGATCCTTGTCATTCCCAGCACGCAACGCCCCCATGGGAGCTTCGACGCCCTACCGTCATTCACTCATGATGACAAAAATATATTATAATTTGTTAGTACCATATTCCATAATAAGTCAATTATAAATTTACACTTAATACGAAACCATTACTTGAGTCAATTTTCTAAAAATCATTAAGAGTCCCCTTAATGCGAACTCTTTCCATGGGAGTTCATTAGATAACATTAATTCCTTTATGCAAGCACCCCATTCCAAGTTGGGCCAACCCACAAACTCATTTCAAGAGTCCCTCTACAAGGTGGGTGCTCTTGCGTGACCAACACATGATGCCCACATGGGAACAGCGCCTTTGCATGCCCAACACGCAACACCAACATGGGCATCGGGCACCCCGCCTCCATGCGAGTGCTCCTAGGGCATGCTTGTTCACCCTACTTTGCAAATCAATGAAAAAAAATATTATCATTTGTTATTTCCATGTTTCATTATCAATAAGTTATAAAATGATTTTTTGACATTCAAAAATTAATTTACTTAATTTTTTTAAAATTCGTATGATACCACTTTCTAGGAACTCTATTCATGGGAAAACATCGGTCCACATTAATTTTTTTTGCAGGCACCCCTTTCCAATTCATTCTGACCCAGCAACTCATCGCATGGCTGACGCATCCAAGCGAGCACCCTAGCATGTCCAGCATGCGATGCCACCATAGGCCCAAGGTGCCCTGGCTTGCCCAATAAGCAATGCTTCTGTGTGAACCTAGGTGCCCCACCTTCATATTGTCATCAATGACATCAAAATATTATAATTTTTTAGTGCCATGTTTCATAATCAATTAATTATAAAGTCACTTTTAACACCCAATCAGACGGAGAAAGTGAGGCTAAGACACCTGCTGACAACCTTATGGTTCTCCTTTTATCCCTACAAACCTGCAACTAAAGAAAGGCACAAATGGAAGCAAACTAATAAACAACCAATCCGATCTCCACTACTTGCAATGGAAATGCATCTAAAAGAAAATTAACAATGAAGCTATGAAACTACACTAGAAATACATATACAAGAAAGAGGAGCTTTGGCTGCTATGGTTGGGCCCTAACCCAAGAGATTTAGCCCTCTGAGTTAACTCAATGCTGGCCCAAGACAACACTCATTCTTATTACCAAAACAACAAATTACATTAATAAAAATTTTGCAATTCTGGAGCTTGAAAATAACTTAGATTTTTACAAAAAAAAACTGAATCCTAATGAGGATCTAGGCCTCTCTACTTATAGAACTTGAGTCCGCAATGAATTCTTTAAAATCAAGGAGGCTCACCTCCCAAACTCGAGATAAACTAGCTCTTTGTCTCTAACTTGCTCTACTGCCTTCTAATCCGCATGGTTTGGCTTCTTGAACTCAGAGATAGTGTGATGGATGGAGGAATATTTAAATGGGGGATAAGCAACTAAGGAGAATTTACCTCGTACAATCCCTCTCCCTTGTCTCGTTCAAGTTTTCACCTTAGTATTTACAAAAGTCCCTTGATTTTCTCCTTCAATCCTACATTCAATGCATATTAGTCTACTAGGCATAATATCCAACTCATCTCATAAACAAAATATAATAGAAAATAAGTAATTAGTTGTGAGAAAAGTTGGTTTGACTAAGCTATGAAGTGAATTAAGGCCCATATAATTACCCAATGATGAGGCTCATCATCACCCCCTACTGAAAGTTTTTCTCATCCTATAAGAAACTAAATCAATATCCATATACTTCACAGCTCTAGTGCCCTCCCTGACATCCCATGCCTATGTAGTGGTTTCCTCTTCTTGTTCATAGAAGCCTACTTTCCTTTCTCTCTTTCCAATTTTCGTTCCTCCTATAGGTTCAGTAGAGTATCCTGTATGACTTCTTTTGCTTCATATAGATTCTTCTGTGTATCATGTAGGATTTCTTTTCCCTTGGAGCAGGTTGATCTAGTCATAGGCCTTCCCACATAGGTGATAGGAGACTTAGGGGAAGATATTTTTTCCTTTTTTTTAGGGGATCTTCAATCACAATGGGAAGTTTGGTTGGTGTTTGTGGTTTTCCCTGTATTAGTCTTTTGCTTTTCCTTGTCTTGAAATATAAGGGGGTTTTCCTGAGTCTTTTTCCTTTTTGTTTGATGGGGGTGCTAAGAGCAGTGAGGGAAGTTGTTGCCTCCTTCTCAGTGGGTTCTGGAGACAGCATAGGTTACTCCTGATTGTTTATTGTCCCCTCTTATTCCCTTTCTTTCTTCACCTATGTGCTTCCTTTCTTATTCCTCTTGTAGATCCTCAACATATTTATCAGTCTCCTCCTTAACATCCTCCTCTAGTTTTCATCAGCCTCCTTCTCTTTCCCCTTTTATTCTTCATCTTCCTCATATAGTTCTGTTTCATCTCCTTCTTCATCCATCTCATCTTCATCTCCTTTCGTTTCTTCTTCTTCCTGCTCTACTTCTTCTTCCTTTTATTTAGTCTCTTCCTCTTCCTCTACAATGACAGTAGGACTAACATCATATGTAAGAGCTTTGATATCTTCCTCTACTTGCATATCTCCAAAAATTGACCATGTTATAGGAATTTTGAGTTTTTGGAGGGCATCTTCTATAAGGATCCTAATTAACCCATGGTGGGATAACTGTTGGGAATTTCCCTCTTGTAGTTTGATGCTTGAGCCTATTAGTGATTGCAGTGGGAAATGTGGTATGTTGATCCTATGGTGAGGGGGTGTTTATGCTCCAAATCTCAATTGTTCAAGAAGCCTAAAATGATAGTGATACACCACACTATACCTACCCTCACATGAAATGTATTTGATCAGTTGGTAGCTTACCTCCTTCCAAGGATATGGTAGACTTGCTCTCCTTACTTCGTTTTTGTCCTTAGTGGGTTCCTCACCTTCTAAAAAGAATTTCCTTTTGGCAACCTAGCTATCTCCTTTCTCTTCCTTCCTCCATGATATTCCTTGGTCAAGTGTGGTAACTCTACTGATGAGTTCAAGGGTGAGTTCTATGGAGAGGCCTCTTACCACAATAGTGGCATAAACTCTAGTGAGTGGAATGAGTTAGACTGAAAAATCTTGGGCCACCTCATCATCATACCCAATGAATTTTTTGAAAAACCATATCCAATTATGCATAGTGAAGATTTCTACTACCTGAGGGTGTTGTTGGATTCTCACAGAGTTTGTGGGCTCCCTCTTATTAAATCCTCATGTCATATTAGTTGGTGAATTTTTGAGGAGATGAGATGGTTGATACAATGCAAAAGTAAAAAACTTAGATGGCAGCTACCAAATTCACTCAGGTTAGAGGATTTTTTGATCAATTTACTTGGAAAGAGGAATGTAATTACAGAGCCTACCTCTTCATAATGTTTGTTGTGGTCAACCCCCAATATTTCTCTTCTAAAACTCCTCTCGGCCTAGCCTGTAGACTCTCTTTGTGTATCCTATAGGAATTCTTGTGTATGATCCTGTAGGAATTCTTGTGCAATCCTATACGAATTCCCATGTAGAAAGAGTCTTGCTTTCGGTAGGTTCCCTAGGTATGAGAGTGACGTGTGAGAGCGAGCCTCGAAGAAGTGAATGCATGAATGGGTGGGGACAATGATTATTTCCTCTTATGGTCATTCGGGGTGAGGTGTTGTGCTGGCAGTAGAGGTATGTTTCAATTTTTTGAACGTTGGTCCCCACTACCACCTCATCACTCCCCACTCTCGTAATCAGCTCCCACCTTATGCATCTGTAGCTTTAATTGCTTTTGTCCTTCTCGTTCTCTATTTTTCAGTTGACTACTGTAACGTGTGAGAGAACATCATGTTTTTTCATTGTTGACTAAGCGAAGGTGGCCAAGTTAACTGGCCACCTTTTCTCTTATAAATCAACTTACTCATAACTTTTGCATTCTTTTGACTACATGATACATATGAGAGATACTTACCTGTGGTGCCAATACCTTGTTGCAGTTGTTGAAGATTGGAGGTGCTTGCTATGTGTATTGGCTGCATGGTACTCTTCTTCCCTTATTGTTGTTTTCTGACGATCCCTTTGTTTGTATAGGTACCTGTTGTTAAAGATGGTGGTGGTTTTTCTACTTTGGTACTCCTTCTACCCTTAGATAATCATGATTGATGCTTGCTGCTATTATGATTTGTATTATGTGGGATAGACTGCTACAAGATTTCCTATAGGATGCCCTGTAGATGATTCTCCCTCATACCTCTTGATCATATACTTTTATGGGGCTATGAGAATGGCATGGAAAACGAGGAATACTCAGGTGATTCTCTCTATTCCTCCTTGTTTCCCTTCTTTTCGAAGATTGTAAAAAAAAATTGAAATTGATTTTGTTCTTAAGGGTGAATGCAAGGGTGATGGAATGCTAGTGAGTAAGGTACGATGATGGAATGATGATGAACGGGGTGCTATTTCCTTGACATACCAAGTCATTTTTTCTTTAGGATCACTTCCTGTAGGATTTCTGAGTCACTGTGATTCCTATAGGATCATCATGTAGGTTTTTAGGGGATCCTGTAGGTTTACAGGGGATCTTGTAGAAAATACAGTTTCCTTGTAAACTAAAGGAAAAGCGTGGAAAAAATGAGAGAAATGGTAGAGTGATGAATGAAAATGAGTGGAAAAATAAAATGGGAGTGAAATAAGTATGTTGGTGATCCTCCTTTGCTTCCTGATCATCCTTCTTGTCGTCCTGCAAAAACAGAAATTTTCATGATTTTTTTTTTTCTTTTAGTTTTTTTTTAAATTTCTAATTTTTTTTTTTTTTTTAAACTAGGCTTCCTTTGAGAGGTTTTCATCTTAGTTGTTTTCCCTAGGTGCCTCAATAGAGGTTTTCACCTAGGGATCTTTTCATTCTTATTTCTTTATTTTTTTATTTTTTTATTTTTTTTTATTGACATTATTGGGCCGCCCCAAGAGGTTTTCAACTCGATAGTGAAACTTAGGCGCCTCATCGAGGTTTTCACCGAAGCCGTTATTTTTTCTTTCCTCTCTTTTCTCTCATTGATTTAGTGAGGCAAGAGCTGAAACTTGCTCCACTATCATCACTGTTTTATTGATATCATCAATGAACTCTTGTCTTGAAAAAGGTATCTTGTAGACATTCGATCTATGTGCATTAACAAGCAAAGGAATGGCCTCTTCATATATAGTTTTGATCTACACTGAACCATTATCATGGCATATTTCTACAACATAAGGTCCTAGCCATCCCATCCTTAACTTTACCTTGAAGTGTTTATACCTAGAATCATATAACAAAGCCTGATCACCTTCTAGGAATTGCTTTTCCTTGATGTTCTTATCATTGCAGATCTTCCTTGGTAATTCAATGAATTACCTCTATATGTAGGAGGGCCTGCATTATGAACTCACCCACACCATTCAACTGGAACAATATCTCTGTTTGTGCACTGCTAAGATCTAGATCTAGTTGGGATGCCACCCTTAATGTGTTATACTCAAATTCAATGGAAAACAAGGCCTTTCTCCCATACACCATCTCATAGGGTGTGAATCCAGTGGTGGTCTTCCATGTGATATTTGATGAGTGCCAGTATTACAGCAAGGATGTTCCAACTCCTAGGCTACCAGCTTTACTTATCAACTCGGGGTTCGTACAAACTTGGAGGTGACAAAGCTATATGCACAAGTAGAAGTGAAGGTCTTGCCTATTGTCACTGTTAGTTTGGTGAGAGACCCTGGGGGTTCCAAGCCAAACTTATATAAAGTCAAAAGAAGCTTGATTATTTTATGGAATAAGAGAAAATCTATTGTAAGAGAGCTACTGTACTACAATAATGAAGGAAACAACATGTATTGCTAAATCACACCATATCCTCATTAACCATTTAAGTAGCTATGCTAAGCATAATTGCTAAATAAACACTAACCTAAGGCTGCTATCTAGGTTACAGAAGTAAGCAAGGAAATGAAACAAAATCTGTTTTCACTTTCTTGGGTTTTTGATGATTGAATAGTGTTAGAGTTTGATTGAATAACCGAATTGAAGCTCAAAAGTGGTAGTGTTTAAATGATATGCAAAACAAAATTTAGGAAGGAGTCGAGAAAAAAAGCAATTGAAGATCAAAATCATCGAAGGGAGGACGTAATGAGGTAGTTGTGCATAGGAATTGTTGGATAAATCAAGGAATAGTAAAAACAAAATATGAGTGGTAGAGATCTTATCGCAGGAGATTATGTCAATAGATGGATGGACAGGACTAATAGGAGATGAATGGTGGAGATATTATCATAGAGGATTAAGGTAATAGAGGGGTGGATAGGATTAATGGAAGATGAATGTTGGGGATCTTATCATGGGGATTAAGGGAATATACGGATGGATCACATCAAGCCACGTGTTGGCAGAAGGGTGGAAAACGTGCGAAAAGATGGAGTAGTCTTCATACTTGTAAGAAGTTTCTTACGTGCCCTCAAAGTTGTAAGTGGAATTCCTAAATTTTACGTGATTAGCCTAAGTGAGTGACACGTAGCATGAGAAAACCACTTTTCTCGCGTGCTCTCGATCAGATATCGACCGTTCAAGAATTTGCGTGATATTGCACAACAACCATTGGATCATGTGGGATTAATCAATGGTGGAGATCGGCCAAACTAGTTTGTGATCGCGTGCGTGATGGTCATAGGATCAAGCGAAACATATCGACAGTGGAGATGTGGAGCACCTAAAGTCAAATGATGAAATGAATATAGGTGCTAAGTAGTATCTCATGTGCCCTAAGAGAAGTAAGCTATAATTCTAAATTTCACACAATTAGCCTAAATGAGTGACACGTAGCACAGGGAAACCACTTTTCCCACATGTTCTCAGTCGCGTATTGGTCGTGCAATAATTCACGTGATATTGTGCGATAGTCATTGGATCAAACAAAACAGATCGATGGTGGAGATTTGGAGCACCTAAAGTCAAATGTTGAAATGAATATGTGACACGTGGTTAATGATGATTGGTTAGATTTGTTACGGATCAAACAGTAAGGAGATCTATGTCTATAATCTGATTAAGACGTGATTTATTGGCTTTTGCATATATTATGCATGAAGAAAGTGTTGAAGGAAATGAGAATGTGAGTAAGATCTTATTATAGAAAGATAACAATGAAATGAGCCAAGTATTGAATCAAGATGACAAACTCCAAAGCTCATGCGAGAACTAGAAATCTATGTTTTTGGGGTTACTGAAGGGTCCCTTCCTAAAGTCATGGTCCCAATGGTAGGAGGTGAGGCTAAGACACCTACTGACAACCTTATGGTGATATTTTTCTCCTTGCTAACCCGCTAATTTAAAGAAGGCCTAAATGGAAGCAAGCTAAAACATAACGAATGTACTCTACGCTATTGTAATGGAATTGCAGCTACTTAAGCAAATGAGTGATTAAACCATGAATCTATGTGCTACATTGAGGTAATGGAAACACAGTTATTTAAGAAAACGAATGATTAAACCATGAGAATATGCTAGCATACGTGTACAATAAAGAGGAGCTTTAGCTAATAGGGTTGGGCCCTAACCCAAGAGCTTCAGCCCTCTGAGTTAACTCAGTGCTAGCACAAAATAAAGCTCATTCTTATTATAAAAGACAATGGATTACATAAAAAACTGTCACAAGCCTTGGAACTCGAAAATAGAGTAAAGTTATACAATTAAAAGTCCAAATCTTACTAAGGTCCTAGGCCTCTCTATTTATAACATTGAAGTCTCCAACAACTTCCTTAAAATTAGGGATGTTTGGCTCCCAAACTCAAGATAAAATTGTGCTTTTGTTTTCACTTGCTAGACTGCCTTCTAGTCCTCATGATTTGGTTGTTTACAATCCAAACTAATGGAGGAATATTCGAATGTTGGGGCAGTAAATGAGGAGCATTTACCTACTATAATTCCTCTCCCTTGTCCCATTCGAGTTTTGACCAAGGTCTTTGCCAAAATCCCTTGCTTTTATCGCTTAATCCTGGATTAAATGCACACTAGACCACCACGCAAAATATCAAACTCTAACTCATCTCACAAACAAAATATAATCAAAAGTATACAATAAGTTGTGAGAATAGTTAGTTTGACTAATCTAGAAGGTGAATTAAGGCCCATATAATTACCCAATGATGAGGCTCATCATCACCCCCTACTAAAAGTGTTGCTCATCCTCTGGGCAACTTAGTCAATGTCCATTTCCTTCATGGCTCTGGTAGCCTCTCTAACATCCCATGCCTCTATTGTGGTCTCTTCTTCTTCTTCATAGCAATCCACTTTCTTTTCTTCTTCTTCCCACTAACTCTTTTGCTCTTCTTCTTTTATCCCTTCTAGCATCCGTAGGAGTAGTGGTGGGCTGAGTTTTAGGCCTATATAATTGACCTTCAACCTTTAAAATGATTCCTTATACATAGATGTCCTATTGACTACCCATCTTCACCTTTGAGGGGAGTGATGTTTTTTGATCTTGAAGATGTGTGACATTGTGTCAATCTCCTAAGAAAGGCATGTATACTATCATCTCCTATCAGCCTAAACATATCCTCAAAATGTGAAATTGCTTGCTCTTGGGCAGCAAGATATATAGGTGCCAGCTTAGGATCATTTCCAATTAGATTATGGGTCTTGAGTTTGGCCTTGGGATTTGATTGTTCATTTCTCATGAAAATAGGTTCTTTCTTCTCATTGGCCAATATTCTTTTCATCTTTGTAGCCCTTGAATCCTCATGGTTCATCTATGATGCCAAATCCATTAGTTGCAGATCTCCTAGCTCGGAATTAGGATCCCAAACATTCATGTCTATGAGGGCCATTTTGTGCAAGTAAAACTCAACTATTTTGGCCCTATCCTCTAGTGTACTTTGATCACAAAGATCAATAAACTACCTGCAGTCATGAAATGGCATGGTGCCCCTTTGTGCTAGTGTTTTAATCTGAAATTTGAGCCATTATTCTCCGAGGTAAAGAGCATAGGATTTTGTTGGCATGCTACACTGGATGGCCTCCAAGGAGAGGTTGGCCATACATGCTAGTTGGTTTTCCCTTTCCTGCAGCTGTCCTCTTAGCCATGCATTTTCCTTCTCAAGTTGATCTCTCATTATTGCTTCTCTGTCTCTTAAGCCACTTAGCTCTTTTCCCATTTCCTTGAGCTTATCTCCCATGTGCCCAATGTCTTCCTCTTTTCTTTCTTGCTACTCCCTTTCCTTGCTTTCCAATTTTTGTGCTTCCTGTAATTTTTGCTGTGGAGCCTGTAGAATGGCCTTACCCTTTAAGGAAGTTGATATGGTACCAGGCTTCCTTACATAGGTGATTGATCCAGTGGAATCTTCTACCTCCATAGGGATTTTTGTTGATATTTGTGGCTTCCCTTGTTTGATTCTTGTGTTATTTCTTGTTCTGGCATATAAAGGGGTTCGCCTCATTCTTTTCCCATTTTGCTTGATTGGGGTGCTGAGAGCAGTGAGGTTAGCTACTACCTCCCTCTCAGGGACCTCTGGAGACACCCTAGGTGGCTCCTCTTTCTGTTCTTCCTCTTCTATTTCAATTCCTTCTTCCACTCTTTTCTTCTTATATTCCTCCTCTTGTTGTTCTTCCTCATCTCCATTAGTTTCTTCCTTCTTTTCCTCCTCTATTCCAGCATCACCCTCCTTCTCTTCTCCTTCATCATGTTCCACTATATTAGTTTCTTCTTCATCCATATCATCCCCATCTAGCTTTGTATCTTCTTCTTTTTATTTTTCTTCCTCCTCACAGATAGAAGGAATAACATCATAATTGAGGGTTTTGATGTCATCCTTTGCTGGTAAGTCTCTGAAGACTAACGATGTTATATGGATCTGGAGGTTTTGGAGGGCATCCTCAATGAGGATCTTGATCAACCCATGGTGAGCCAATTGTTGGGAATTCCCTTCCTTTACTTTGTTGCTAGAGCCTATGAGTGATTGCATCAAGAAATAAGATATGTTGAGTCTTTTGTGAACTGTTGTTTCTACCAAAAATTTTAATTCTTTAAGCATCCTAAAATGGTAGCCATAAACAACACTGTATCTATGGAATGGAAGATGAGGTGATAGGGTATGGTGAATGTGGTGGATAGTAATGAATGACGGTGGTGGATGACGTGGAGGAGATGAGATGGAGTGGAATGATTAGGGTGGCCCGTTGTTAGGGTAGGGAGTGTACGGGATGTTCATCAGGCTTGAAACCCCCACAGCAATCTCAGGACATAGATCTTGGTCAAACACCTTGACTTCATGGTCAACTACAGGGGTTGAACTTGAGTTATAACTCGTTGTCATTGCTCCCCTATAGAGCACTTTATCTACCTCTCGAACCCATGCTTACTTAAATATTGTCCTATCACTCAAACTTTAATATGGGTCAGGGCCCACTTTACATCAGATTTGAATGACATAAAAAATAAATCACTATTTTCATACTATTGCATTCTCTTCTGATTTTAAAAAGAATTCCTTTTTGCCGTCTAACTGTCTGCTTTGTCGAAGGTGGCCAAGATAACTTCCACCTCTTCACTTACAAACCAACTACCTCATAACCCTTACAACGTTTTATCAAATGATGCATATGAGTGAGTGAGTCAGATACTTACATGTGGTCTTGATGCCATGCTGCAGTTATCGAAGATTAGAGGTGTTGCATTGTCTATTTGCTAGATGGTCATTCTTCTTCCTCCTATGCTATCTAGAGCTCTTGGGTCATCCTAGTGAAGACCTATAGCTGATGACTGATATTATGTGGGATAGGTTGATACAACATTTCCTACAAGATCATCCTGTAGGTTTTCAGGGGATCCTGTAGAAAACACAGTCTAGGCATAAATCGAAGTAGTGGAGTGGAAAACGATAGAAATGATGGAGTGATGCATGGTAAGCAGTGGAGGAGATGGGTTCCCTTTGGATCCTCTATTTTCTCCTTGAATGTCTTTCTCATCCATGTGCAAATAAAAATTACATCTTTTTATCTCTTTTTTTTCTAAAACATCTAGGCTGCCTCAGAGAGGTTTTCGCCCTAGATTTTTTCCCTAGCCACCTCAAGGAAGGTTTTCACCCAAGTATATTCTTATTCTTATTTCTATTTTTTCTCATCCTTGGTCCGCCACACCGGGTTTTCAACCCAAACATGGGTCTCAGTCACCTCATGGAAGTTTTCACTTGAGTCCTTATTCTCTTTTCTTTTTTTCAATGAACTGATGAGAGACGAGCTGGAACATGCTCCACCATCATCACTGATTTATTGATGTTATCAACAAACTCTTGCATTGATAAACGCCTCTTAGACATTTTCAATCGGTGTCCATTAACAAGCAATGGAATGGCTTCTTCATCTATAGTTCTAATTATCACTAAACCATTATCATGGCATCTTTCCACCACATAAGGTTTGAGCCATCTTGTCCTTAGCTTTTCCTTGAAGTCTTTATACCTAGATTCATATAACAATTACTAATCACCCTTTTGAAATTTCTTCTCCTTAATATGTCTATCATGGCAGATCTTCCTCTGAAGTTGAACTACCTCTGTATATAGGAGGGCCCGCATTCTGAATTCATCCAAGCCATTCAAATGGAACGATCTTTCTTTTTGTGCATGACTGAGATCCAAATCTAGTTGTGCTACCATCCTCAATGGGTTATCTTCAAACTCAATGGACAACAAAGCCTTTTTCTAATAGACCATCTCATAGCATGTAAATCAAGTGGTGGTTTCCCATGTTGTATTATAGGCCCAAGTAGCCTCAACTAGTCTCTCTGCCCAATCCTTCCTACTGCTGCTCACTACCTTGGTTAAGATGCTCTTGAGTGCCCTATTGGTCACCTCCACTTGCCCATTAGCTTGTAGATGATAAGGAGCGGAGGTCATATGCTTGATTTTGTGATGGCTGAGTAGTTCTTCAATCATGTTAGAGGTAAACGGGTTGCCTTGGTCTATGACTAGCTCTCTAGGGTACCCAAATTTGTAGAATACGTTCTCGCTTAGGAACTCAGCCACCTTCTCTTTTTTTTCTTCCTTAATCACCTTGGTTTTAGCCCACTTAGTCAAGTAATCAGTGCACACAATAATCTACTATTTTTTCTTTCAGGGAGGGTTGATAGGCCTAATGAAGTAAATGCCCCACTTTTCAAATGGCTCGAAAGTGACTTGAGGTTGTAGGTGCATTTCGTCTCTTAGAGTAGGCTTTCCCATCATCTGGCACTAATCACATTGACTAATGTACTTTTTCACATCCTGATGAAGCGTGGGCCAATAATAGCCCGCTTGTAACACTTTGAATGTTGTCCTCTTTGCTGCAAAGTGACCTCAACACGGCCCATCATGATAGGTTAGAAGGATATCAAAAGCTTCCTCTTCCTTTAAACACGTTCTCAAGATTTGATCTAGACCAAGTTTAAAAATATTTCCCCCAATCCAAGTGAAGGGGGTGCTTTTCCTGACTATCTTGCTCTTTTATTTGGAGGGAAAGTTTGGTGGGAACAATGTTGATACCAAATAGTTTGCTATATCAACAAACCATTGTGAGAGAACTGAAATAGCAAACAAATGCTCATCTGGTAACTGGCCATCCACCATTCCTTCTTCACTTGTAGGTAGTTTCATCCTAGATAGAAAGTCTACAACAACATTTTCCTTACCAGCCTTATCAACAATATTTAAATCAAACTGCTGTAATAAAATTAACGATCTTATAATTCCATCATTCACATCTGGTTTGTTCAGTAAATATTTGATTGCAGCGTCGTCAGTATGCACAAACATTCGTAGCTTGTAATGTAATGCCTAAATTTTTTTAATGAATGCACAACAGCCAGGAGTTCCTTTTTGGTCACAATATAATATTTCTCAGCCTTTTACAAGTTCTTACTAATAAAATAGATGGCATAGGGAAATTTCTCCTCTACCTGACCTAAGGTTGATCCTATGGCTTTGTGTGTCGCATCAACGTGAATATGAAAGGGGAGGGTCCTGTTTTGGCCTCAAAGAATTAGTGCAATGGTTAACATACCCTTTAAAATGTCTAAGGCGTCTTGACAGCTTTTTGACCATATAAATTATGAATCTCTGGCCAACAACCCAAATAAAGGAGAGTCCAACTTGTTCAAGTCCTTTATGAACATTCTATAGTATCTAGCTAACCCCAGGAAACTCTTCACATCCCTCTGCTTTTGTGGAGGTTGGAGCCTTTGGATGATTGCTATTTTGTTTGGGTCCACCTGCAGTCCTTGTTGTGATATTGAATTACCTAGCACGGTCCCTTCAGTCATTAAGAATTCCCATTTTTATAGACTAAGAGATAGGTTCATTTCAATGCATTTGTACAATACTTTGCCTATGTTAGTCAGGGTTTCTTCAAAATCATAGCCATAAGGTGTAAAATCATCCATATAAATTTCCACCACATCATGTACTAATTCAGCAAAAATACTCAAGACTGTTCTTTGGAAAGTGTTAGGAGCATTTCATAGGCCAAGGGGAAGGACCCTATAGGAAAAACTAACCCATGGATAGGTGAATGTGGTCTTATCATGATCTTCTGGGCAGATTTGGATTTGGTTTCACCCACTAAATCCATCTAGGAAAGAAAAAAATTATTCCCTACCACGCCATCTAGAACTTGGTAAATGAAGGGTAGGGGAAAATGATCCTTCTTTGTGGTTTTGTTCCACTCCCCATAATCGACACAAATACTCAACTTACCATTTTTCTTGGGAACTAACACTAAAAGAGAGACTCACTCATTGTCAGAGATAGGGTAAATGAATCCTGCATCTAGCATTTTTTGTAGTTCTTCTTTCACTATATCTTTAAGAGGTGGATTCATCCTCCTTTGTGGTTGCCAGACTGACTTGCAACCTTCTTTGATGTATATGTGGTGACTAGACACTAAGGGGTGTACTCCCTTTATTTCCTTGTAACTCCAAGCGAAAGCTTCTAGGTTTTCTCTCAACATATTGCATAGCTTTTCCTCTTCAAGAGCAAAAAGATATGCATTAATTTTCAAAGTTTTCTCTGGGCCAAAATCTATGGCTTTGACACAGAGTGGGTTGGAATGGGCCAAGCATAAGTCAATTGGATGATTGTTCTGGGTTTACCTTACTTCTTCTTCTAATGGTAACAAACTAGGAGTTGGACTTTGGAGCAGGTGTTCAATTAAGTCATCATCATCTTGTTTTCCTCCTCCTATCGTTGCTTCCAAAGCATAAAACTGGGATGAATAAACCTCATCTTCTTCCTCCTCCTCCAACCATAAAGGTAAATCATGCTAAGAGAAGGTTGAGTAGGAGGGTATAGGACTAAATGGTTGGACATATGCTGATTCTTGATGGTCATATTCCCAACTCTGCAGCTAATGTAAGCATCTATTGTGGCCAACTGTTGAGTCTTGAAAATTTCATTCATTTCCATTACACTTTCACTATTATGTCCATTATACCACCTCCATTTCACTACTATGTCACCACATTCATCCCACTTTCATTATCATTGGGCCACATTTATGTTTTTTCCAATCTTTATTAATTCTAAGCCTTTTAAGTGAATTTGTGGTTAAAAATTAGGAAATAATGTGCATAAGCTTATACCTAACCATGGTATTGAGATTGTTGGATGTGTGTAGGTTGAAAGGAGGCTTCTAGAATACCCTTATGTGGCACTCTAAGGCCAAATTCGAATTTGAGTGGAAAGAATCATGGGATCATGAGGATATGTTTCACATCTCCTAATTGTATTGTAACTCTAAAAAGACATGTGTCTTATCAGTTCCTATTTTGATTAGGACTCTAGAGGTAGAGGGAGAGATTCATGGATTATCATTAATGAGATGGCTCTCATCTTTTTGTATAAATAGGAGATATCTCTCCTTCATTTGTTAGTCTTCTTTTTAAGTCTTTTTAGTCTGTTAGTCCCTAGTTCTTAAGATTGTAGTTCTTCCTTGATGGCTTTTGAAAGCTTTGGAGAACTTTGTTGTACTTTGTACTTTTGAAGAATTTGAATAAAGCTTTGATGTTCTCAGCATGGAAGGAGATGTGAAGTAGATGTCATGGAGCACATTAGAATGTAAGGTAGAGTAGATTTCATTTTGTAAATATTTCTTTGTAGAATGTAAGGTAGAATAGATTTCATTTTGTAAATATTGCTTTGATTTGATTTGATTACTTTCAAGTTTGATAGATTAGATTTTTCATTCATGCAATTTTAATTCATGCAAGTGTGTTCAATTTTGCTTTGATTTCATAGGTGGCAGAGGGGCCCCTACCTTGTATAGTTGTCATTTAATTTTGCATTTAATTTTGTTATGCTTATGTATATTAGCTGTACATAAATTGCTTTCAAGTTGATTGTAGATTAGTGATGCACATAGCCTTTTAATGACTAATGACATGATAGAATCATCTTGTCCTTTTGCTGAAGCAGCAAGGATACTGGGTCTCATAGTCACTAGCTCATTGTTTGGTTATTGCATTTTATTTTGATTGAACTAATGACATGATAGAATCATCTTGTCTTTTTGCTGAAGCAACAAGGATATTGGGTCTCATAGTCATTAGCTCATTGTTTGGTTATTGCATTTTATTTTGATTGAACTAGTTGTATATTTACACTTTTGTTTAAATACTAACTCCATCAATAACATGTTTTAAGTTCTTTTGATGTGCTAAGTTTTGGAAGTTACCATTAGGGACATAGGCCTTGTCTTGAAATCTTTATCCATACTTGTCCTTTGAAAGTATTCTTAAGACCTTAGAATAGGATTTCCATTTGCATTAAACACTTTAGAAAACCAACAAGAACAAAACCCCAAAAACAACATAAACTATAAAACAACGGAGTAAGAGAAAGGTTAACTAAGCACATATAGTGCACCACACTTCATCAGTTTACGATACCCGGATTGATAATTTATGTAGAGCAATTTAAGACGTTAAATTGACTAGACAGTTACCATGGGCCAATAGTCTGCGTGCTCAACCGAGGGTCCTCGTTGCTCCGCGTTGTTCAAAAATTACAACTGTTTCGAGGATATTTCTGATAAGCTCGATCTTTATAAGACTTTAAAACTTTGGCATGAATTTTACAGAGTTCGTGAAAACTTAGACAGTGTTTTAGGATCCAATTTGGATCAATTAGTGCTCTCTATTTCTGTGACTCACTATGCATGCTTGTTTTCCTTTTGCATGTTGATCTTGTACACTTGATCTTCACTAATCTATATTTGCTTAGTCGTATATACACTCTTACTTGCACTGTCACTCAAATCTTCCACTTCTCCATCCCCATCCCGAGAAGATATTTCCTTCACTTGGCCTGTAGTTTCCATGTTCAAATGGGAATTGCGCAAGTCCAAGGCTTAAGCCTCAGGCTTGGCCTCTCAGAATACATAATGTGTAGTCTTGGCATGCTCAACTACACATTGCATAGTTCCAGAGATCAAGCCTATCCTTAGACACCGAGACTACGTAACGTGCATTCTCTCCCTCATTCTACCCATGCTGAGACTGCGCATTATGCAGTCTCTAGCCTCAAGCCTCACCCCTGACTACTGAGACTGAAAAATGCACAGTTCGTGATGAAAATCCCTTCCCTCATCCCAAAAATTATGCAGTTTTCCCTCTCATTCTTGTGGTTGTTGCCTTGATCTTGATTTGTAAGTTATTTTGCCTGATCTGATTGATGTTTTCCATGAGTGCATTTTTCTTCTACTGGTACTGTAGTTTTTGAGCACTTCTCATCATTAGTTATTGTCATTGTGGCTCCCAAGAGATCTGCCTCAAAGGACACCACATCAAGCAGTACTGGGGAGGTAGTTGAGAGTACTCCAGTGAATTTTCTGGTTTACTCAGATACTTAGTTGTTCATAGAAAAAGAGTCAGAAATTATGTTATCACAATCTTAGTTAATAGTTTTAAAGCACTAACGGTTGCAGTGTTAACATGAATTTGTAAAAATTGGTGTAAAAGCACTTACAAGTATAATATCAACACCTATTGTAGATTTGTAAATTAAAACATCAAAACTAGAGTATTAGCGCCCATTTCAATTTTATAGTTTTGGAGGTCAATATCAAAAGGCTCTAACAGATTGCATGTCGACAAAGGAGTGGGCATTTGATCAAGTGAGTGTTGGCTAAACAAATAGTGACATGTTGTGTCATGATTTCACATTGGATTACTTCTATCATCGGAGGATAGTCACATGGGTTAAGAGTCGTGTAGGGTTAATCCATTATATTATGTTATTAACCAAGGTTACTATCTCAAAAATAATGACACAAACTCAACAGCCAAAGGGAAAATGTGTCAAAGCATGTTTTGGTTTCACTTGACAAAAATTTGTTTTTAAACTATTTTTTCTTGTAAAAGATAGTAAATCCGGCACATTTTCTGAAAATTGGGAACAAATGTTTTAAAATTTAAAGAGGTTTTTGTTGGGAATGGGTCTGTTAACAAAAACTTCTCTCATATTGTTAATATATGTCATGTTTTGGAAGGATTATTTGCAGCCCATTTTTCCATATTTAAATATTAAATAATTTCTTGTTTTAGTCATCAACTTTGGGCACAGTTTTCAAGAAGTTGAAAAGAATTTTCCAAATATGAAAGAGGATTTTTTTGAAAATTGACCCATTAACAAAAAATTCCCTCAGTTTTTACACAGGTGTCATGGTTTAAGAGATACAAAGGAATATCTAGAGCCTAGTTTTCAGGAATTCAGCAGAATTATTCTTTTCTATATTTAGAAAAACACCTAATCTATTTTTAGTTAGAGAGACACCTCATGAGATTTGACCTGGGAATTAAATCAATAGATGGAAATTAGATCCACATATTTAGGAATCACCTTAGTATTCAAATGCACAATTTTGGTGAAAGATCAACTCCAACATTCAAGACTTTTTTGCAACTAATTCCAAATTTAGTTTAATTTTAATTTATGATTTGATTTTTTTTCTAGAAAGATAGCAACAATTTGGGATATTATTTTTATTATTTAAGCAAGGCTATGTAATGTAACATGGGTTTGGTTTTTGTTGGAAAACCTATTGTGCTTTGTATATTTTGAAATGTTTTAATGAAGAAATCCTAAAGCTACAACAAAGATTCATGTGTTGGGTGTTTGGATTCTTTTTCTCTAGTTTAATTTGTTTTTTCTTGCCATGATGTATCATATTCTAATGATTGAATGAAAGAACATAAACATAATTCGATCATTTCAATGTTCTATTTATATATTCAATTGTTTGCATTCTTCTTTCTAAAGATGGTTTTGGAATTCATTTATTTGATGCTCCTTCTCAGTGGATTGTTCCTCTCATATTTTTCCTTTCATTACCACAAATTAATGATTCAAAATTTCTCAACTACCTTTCCTTTGTTGATTATTTTAGTGTGATCTTACATTATGCCAAAATTGACTCCATTGCCCATTGGTGTTTCTTTTTCCCCACATTCTAAACAATACTAGCAAATTTTACATTAAACTGGCCATAAAGTGTTTAACCGGCCTACTACTGTTGTGACCTAGGGTAGTTGAGTTTGAGGAGAGATCCCCCTCCAGATTGAGGGGCCATATTTGATCCCAAAGTGGTTAAAGGTTACCTTAGAGTTTTTCCGCACAACCAAGATTTTCTCTAAGTGATAAAAGTTTGGTAGTGTTGCCAAGGAATGAAGGTTGCATCTTCCTTGAGAGGAATGACAATGATCAATTTTTTTATGTGATGGTGAATAGAGACCAGACACAAAGAGGTTGTGTACCATTCACCTGGCGACTCCAATGTCAACGTGATCTAGAAATTGAAGCATCGCTGGTGAATCCACACTTCAATGATGATTTCCATGGAGGCTTACATATCTTCAAGGTATGCTCCTATGGATTGTGTTAGTGTCAGTCTTTTTAGCCTTCCTCCAGTGATCAAACATGCTCTTACAAAGTGATTTTAAGGTTTCAAGGTCAAATTTTTTCATTTCAGTGAGTCTTCAAGCAAAACTTGGTCACTAGGTATTAGGTCTATGGTTTGCTTTTACTCCTTTCAAAAGTTGTCCAAATGTTTGTCCATGTCACCATTCAACTGAGTGTACCATCATTCAGAGGGTTGTCATCATCATATGAGGATCCAATGGGTCATTTTACACCTTGTTCATGCTTCAGTTGCGCCTAGGTAAGGTTCATTTCTCTCTCCTAGGGTTTTGAAGGTAATTTTTCTTGGATGATCAAATAATTAGCAAAACTTGTATCTTGATGTTCATACACCTTCCCCTATCCTTAATGTACCTTATTAAACACTTCCCATCATTGATATCCCTCAAATTCCTCATTTTCACACAAACCCTAGTTTCTTGTTACAACTTGACAATTTTCTAGGCTAGGCCTGTGTTTTTCCCTTTTGGACCTCTTCCCCTCACTCAATATATTAAATTCCACTTTCCCCTACTTCCTAACCTCTCTCCCTACTTCCAAAAATTTTCTCAAGAATTTATAAGCCCTTTATCCCCTTCATTTCACTTCATTTCAACAAATCCCCTGTTCCACACATCGGGATAGGTTTTACTTCAATGATGTTTCTGAGTGAGAAAAGATGAATTTGGGAAAACTAAGAGCGGTTTTTGTCCACAATAGGCCAAGGAAGAAAAAATTCCTTCACTTTTTACACAGGCATCATGGTTTTAGAGAAATGTCAAAAATATAGTTTCCTCAAGAGAATTGATACAGCTCTGAAGTGACTTTGGGAAAATCAAGTTTTATCCTAGCTTGGTTGTCCAAATGACTTCCTTGATGAGTTAAATGCTAACTAGACATAAAGAGCTTCCCAATTAGCTATCATGAGCTCAATTTGGAGTTGAATAAGACCTTCAAAAGTTGACTGCAACAACACTCTGCCTTGAGGTAGCCTCATTTTGCACATTTTGACTAGTCTTGGAAGATTTCATTTTTGACAGGGAAAATGAACTCCAAATTGAAAAATTCCACTTGGGTTGGAAAAAAAATCAATAAGCTTTCCAATGAGCTATCCCACGCCAAATTTGGACACTGGGAGGCCTCCAAAAGTCTCCTACAAAAAGGCACTACACATTGAGATGGCACGACACATTGGGCAAACCTCTGTAGTGTAAAAAATGAACTGGCGCGACGCATTGAGATGGCATGGCGCATTGGGCTAAAAAGCCTTAAATCCATTCAAATCTTCCTCCAAATACTCCAAAATTGCAAAATTTTCTCAATATTCTTGTGTTCAAGTAAGTTAACATTTCTCCCATGACCAATGAATGAGTTACCTTGGTGTTTATGGTGATTTAATGAGAAAAAATCAAAACCCTACCTCTTTACATTTCTTGCCAAAAGCAATTGCATAGGGTTTGAAAATTGTATGTTTAGCTGCCAATTCCACTCCTAGATATCTCTCACTCCCTCACTCCTTTATTCCTTAATTTTTTTTTCCCTCTCATTACATTTCATCAACTCATTCCCAAAATCCCATATCCCTAACATCACTAATCCTAAATCCCTAGTCCTACTATCCCAAACCCTAGTAAAATTTCCCAAACCCTAATTGCTGTCCCAAAAGTCTAATTACTATCCCTAAAACCTTTCTATTACCCAGAAACTTGACAACAATATTCCCAAAACCCCTCATACCCTCTCCCTCCAGAGTCCCTTATACATTCTCATCCTTGGTAGCAGAAAATTGAAAACACCATAAATCTCTTCATACTCATCTAAGAGAACTCAAACATTTGGCAAACATGGAATCTGATCCTTCCTATGACCGAGATGAGGAGACACACAACGATTATCCTACAAAAATGCATGCACCAAGGAGACCTCACAAGGGAGGTAAACATATACGAAAGGAGCCTACTTCACTTGCCGAGCTGCAGGCCTGTCCTCTTGTTGTCACATGTTTTCAACACCAACCCTGTTATCATTTCTGTGAGATGGTAGAGAGAGTGCAGTACCATCATGAATTGGCCAGATTGTTTGTGCTCCATCTTCATAATGGCCAAGTCACTCTAGCAAGTGTGACATTCACCTTGACACTGGAGTCTATTTATCTAACAACTAGCATTGCCAATGTCGGTGAGCAATGGAATAAAAGGCAGCAGATTGACAGAGAACATTATGAGCCTTACATCAAGGCTGGTTATTTGAGACATCTCAGTAGAGTTTTTCCCTTCTGGTATCTGAAAGACTCATATGCTCCCTTGATGAAACTCATAATTAAGTATTTCAACTGTGAGGGCCAGTTTTCTCGCCTATATGCCTACCATATTAGATTGTTGATGCACTTCACTAGGATGAGAATGATGAATCTCCCCTACTTTATTTGCTGGAACATTGAGAAGATGACCACCTTAGTGCACAGGAAGACAACTCAACAGCAGTATAACAGCATATATCATTTTGCACTAATAAATATTGTGGTCATGCATCAGCTTGGTTTGCAGGGCATCTCATGGGAGGATTTCATTTCTCATGAGTTATTCACAGCTCCTCAGGTGCCTCCAAAGACTTTTCATAAGACAGGTGGACCTTCTCATCAGTAGGAGGGTCATGAGACACAGAATGCTAGTGTGCCGATATTTGTCACATATCAAAAGGGCACTAGATGGTTGTTTGTAGCAGCAAAGCGAGTATTATCTCCACCTGGGGTGGAAGGGGTCTCACTTCCTTCATTAGCACAATAGGTTCAGGACAAGGGTAATAGGCCATTACATGATGAGGGGCCTTCAAGAGGGCAAGAGACAGATTTCATTCTCATTCAGGATGATGACATCAATTTGGGCCCACAAAGCTCAAAGCTCAAGGAAATCATTCAGGAGCAACAGGCAGAAATTAATGATTTGTCCCTCAAAATAGAAAAAGCCAAGTGGATAATCAAATATCTGGAGCAAAGAAACAAACAACTAGAGGATCAACAAACTATAATGGAGCTACGAAACATACGAGAAAACTGGCAAGCTGCCAAAAAGAGGAAAGTCAAGTTCACAACACTTGAGCAAGAAATCAATGCTGATCGTGAGTCTTAGTTGGAGAGGACTAATATCCACTTCGAGAGGATGTTGGAGAATGCCATTAATGAGAATAATATGTTGAGAAACATGGCATATCATTATTTTTCAAGGAATATGGTGTGCCAAGCTAGAATCAGGAGCTTGAAGGCAAAGTTGAAGAAGAGATCGAGGAGGCAAAAAGCACAAGATAAACTTCAAATCTTGGTTGAGGCTTCCTTGGCCCAACACAACACCTGATGGAGAACATTCAGCCCAAATTTCAAAAAATTTGGGACACTTTTTGCATTTTTGGAATTTTTGGGCTAAAACGCAGAATTTTCTGCCCAATGCGCCGCGCCACCTGCCGCTCGCTTTTGATGGAGGCCTCGAAATGACAAAAACTCAACATATCTGGATTTGTCTTGGAAAAATATGCATGCCTACCAATGGCCAAGAAATATTGACAGGTTTTGAGCCCCCAAAAAGGTCAAAAACACCCAAAAAATGACCTTATTGCCCCTATTTTGACACACAAGAAGCAGTGTTGGGAGAACTCAACTTTGGAGGGGAAAATGGAGGCCGAATTCAAAAATTCCACTTGATCTAGAAAGTAGACAGACATTCCTTTCCAACAAGTACATTTTGAGAAAATTTGGACACCTGGAAGGCCTCCAAAATTGGCTGCAAATAGGCACTATGCTTAGAGAAATCAACGCAGCACATAGGGGAAATTTTGCTCAGTTTGACCAAGTATACTCTGTTTTTCGCCTATTTCCTTGATAGTTTGACTTTTCTCTGTCCTAATGTCAAACTTATGATGTAATTTAATGTAAATTGATGGATCTTGATGTAATTATGTTAAATTTTCACTCATGAAGGTAGATTCATCCACAAAAAGTTAGTTTGCAACTGAATGAACCAGTTCCCTAGTTTTTAGAGGCATTCTGTTCCACTGCCTAATTTGTAGTTCTCAGTTTAGAATTAGTTGGAACAGCGCCTAAAATCATGAGCTCGACCCCTAGAGGCTAGGATGAGTTTTTGTTTGCCTATATCTTATGTTTTTTTAGTAATTAGCATGGTTGGACTTTTGGGAAAGCTTGGAGCTTATTGTATACTCATTTCAGCAGTTTTGGCTAAGGAATAGACCAATGATTTGCAGCACTCTATGGGATTCATGTGGCATGTTGCTTTGATATTGTGTTTCCTTCTGTAAATGTAAGTTTATATGTGTTTTATGTATGCCATTATCTCTCTTGCTTCTTCTTAACTAAAACAAACAAGGATAAAGGTAGAATCCATTGAAATTAGAGTGCTCTACCTAGGGTTTGCTTAGTTATTGGTGTTTTCAGCTCTTTGAAGAGGATCCTTGAGGTTTTATTTCCCTCTTCAACTCCTCACCTTTCTAAATCTCTCCATTTCATTCAATTAGAAGTATCAAATCACTTGCCTACCTTGCCCCATTTGAGACCTCTGCAAAACTGAGCCTCATTCCCAAGACCCAAAAACTGTCTTTCCATTTGAGCCAACAAAACATATTTAAACTCAATAAAACTCTCTTACACAAATACCTAGCCTAAAATATGTCTTCATTCAAGTCATCTCAAGCCTCATTGATCATTTTTGTTGAGAGTGACAGGAGAGAGCCCTCTCCCGATTTGGTAGGGCTAGCTACCAGGTTAAGCTTGGTTTGATGTTACCCTAGATCCTACCTTTCTTAGGCTGGGGTAGATTTAGGCACTAACATAGTGGCGACCATACTGCGGAAGAAAATTTTGTTGTTTGCTTTATAAACTACAGACAAAGCCTGAAGTTAGCCAAGTAGCCTTCAAAATGCTCTTGCTTTGCATTAGCGAAAGTAGATGAATGTTGCTTTAGTCAATCTTCGGTCTAGTTTATGAACTGAACATCTGGTTTCCTTAGTAAAATATATTCAAGTTCAGATCTAATTGTTGATGGTGGACAACGATCAGACATCGCAAGGTTGAAATCATTCACCTGGCGACTCTAAATCAGTTTCGAGATCAGATCCAAGGACTCCACTGGAGGATGAACCTAACCAGCTGGAACATGAAAGGATAATATGGAAAGATCAGGTATTCAAGTTGGAATTTCATCCAAGAAATTTTTTTCTTTGTCATAAATTATTTCTTCTCTTTTCCTGAGAATGTCAAGAAGGATTTGCAAAGTATATTGTATTTGAGAAAAGATCCTCAACCTGCATTTGATTCCTTCCTTTTGAATATTGTGAATACCAAAGATTTGCATGCCTTTGAGCTTGATCAAGACCCTTCTTCTAAATCTTGTGATGATCGTCTTCAAACTGATGAACCTCAAGAGACCAAGACTAATTCTACACCTTTTGTACATACCCTTATACCTTGTAAAATTCTAGATCCATACATGCCTCTGATTTTACCTCCTATATCCCATGCTTTCCCTAAAAATCATGACCTATATCTACCAAGATTTGATGGTGAAAGCGACAATATCACTGCTAAGAGACATGTATTTAATTTTGAGTCCTTTCTTGACCTTTTTGAACTTGATAAAGAAGATGTCAGTATTAGGCTTTTTGCTCTTTCTTTGCAAGGCAAAGCCAAGAGTTGGTTCAAAACCCTTCCTGATGCAAGCATCTCAGATTTCCAGCAGTTCATCAAAGTTTTCCTCGACAGGTGGGTGGTAAGACAAAACCCTTTCTTGATTATAGAAGAGTATAAATAGCTAAAACGATGCCAGGGGAGACAGTACAACAATTTTCTGCCAAATTTAACCTAGTTTATTTTTCGATGTCGGTTAATATAAGACCTCTTAGATTTGCTCTCTTGCACTACCCAAGTGACTTTGATCTGGAAATGGAGTTTCAGCTGAGAGAAAGGAATATTGCAACACTTGAAGAGATGCAGAACAGTGCAGTAGATGTAGAGGCTCATTTGTTGATCCGAAGGGCAAAGTTGAAGGAAGAAGAGATGAAAAACATAGATCCAGAGGAATCCACCTCTCTAGAGGTAAAGTTTGACATTTTGGCAAGTGTAGTGGAAGAGATGATGCAAAGGATCACCACAAGGAATGAGTATAATGTTCAAGCCCATGGCTCGCTAATAGAAGAAAAACAAGTTGCTGATCCAAAACATCTTCTTTCTTATCCCAGTTGTCATAGATCTGATAATGATTGTTTTATATATCATCTTGGAGAAGAGAGATCTGTTGATATGACATGTATTCTTGATGATGTATTTTTTACTGATGATTTGCCTCAGTTTGATCAGTATGATGATGATTAAGTTCTCCAAACAGAATCTTGTCTTACAGACAAATCAACAGCCAGTTTGTGGTAGGAAGAAGTTCACATTCAGCAGCTCGAATACAATGATCAGTCGTCACATATTAGCTATGGAGATGACGAGGAAATTGCAGCAAATTTTGAAGTGAAGGATATTTTCCCTTTTGTTTTGCTACTACTCTTGCTGAAATGCAAGATGCAGTCTTAGAGGTGAAATCCAATGTCATGGTTGTAGAAAAACTCAAAGGCCATGCTGATAGAAGGAGGCAGAGAAGTGAGGCTTCCTCCTCTTTTTCATCTTCAGAACCTAAAATAGACAAAATGAATAAAATTATAGAGTCATTGGCTGTTGAGATATCCAAGTGGAAGGTTGAACAGAGTTCTGGGAAGGCAAGGCTGCCTAGCACATTTTCTCCTAGAAATCCAAATCCATTCAGAAAAGCAAATGAACAATTGCAGATCATTCAAAGAGGCAAAGAGGCTAGTGAAGAACAAAGGGTTAAGGCTCCCTTCCAAAACGTAGTCATGGAGGAGGAGCAATTTGATGAAGAGGATGAGATTCACTACATGGAGGACAAGGGCAGTGCTGCCTTTCTAACATTGGCTGCCTATGAAGAGTCATTACTCAAAGACCAGACCAGCCAAGAGTGGGACAGAAAAGATGTTCTACAAACTGAAGATGAGGAAAGGTATAACTTGAGGTCAAGAAAGAGTAATGTCAAAGAGAATCCTGCCCAAAGAGTTGTTGTCCTCACAGAGTAGTAGGTTAGCAAACAGATGAGACTAGCGGCTAATCCCATCATCCTCAAAGCACCAGCTCAAGAGGTAAGAGGCCCTGACAAGTCCCCTTCCCCTTTCAGATTTGAATAAGAAGTCTAGAAGCTAAAAATATATGTACCTCTGATAGAACTTGCAAAGAGTGAGGTCTTTAGAAAGCCTATCCTTGATGCCCTTGAGCTAAAAGCCTCATAAGCCTCCAATAACTATGTAAATTTGCAAGATGATAAACCTGCAGTTATACTTAGCCCAATGACTAAACCCCCTGATAATAGCTCCCCATCATTTTATGTCTCCTTGACCATTCATGACAAAATTCTCCACAACTGCCTGTTGGACACAGGTGCAAGCCATAATCTGATGCCCAAAGCTGTCATGGAAGAGTTAGGCCTTGACATCACCAGACCTCATCATGACTTATTCTCCTTTGATTCAAGGAAGGTGAAATGTCTTGGATTAATCAAAGATTTAGCCATCACCCTAACTCAGTTACCCATGAAAAGCATGATGATGGATATTGTGGTAGCAGATGTTCCCCCTAAGTTTGGCATGCTGCTGTCCAGAGGGAAGATTAAGAGGCTAGGTGGGACATTACAAAACGATTTATTTTATGCCACTATCCCATTTTTTGGAGGAGAAAGCAGAAGGCTATATAGGGAAGCTCAGCTGGCCTACATCATCAGTGATGAGAAGAATCCCACTAATCATCCTATTTACGTTGTGGACATTGATTTTGGGGCATGTATTCTCCAAATCGAAGAATCCCAGAGGGCCTCGATGCAACTCAAGAAACTAGTAGGCCAGGCCATGGAAGAGCAAGGAAATCAGGTATGCAATATGTTATTTGATGGAGCATGTTCAAGGGAAACTGCAGGAGCAGGAGTGGTGCAGGTGCCTCCAAAACAAGAAAGCACACATCTATCTTTCAAGCTGACTTTTTAGGCCACCAACAATATAGCAGAGTATGAGGGTCTGATATGGGCTTCAATGCTGCCAAAGACAGAGGAATCAGAGACATAAAGGTGTTTAGGGATGTTGATCTCATCATTCAGCAAGTGAACAAAACATTCCAAGCAAGGCTCCTAAGGCTGAAAGCATACAAAGATGAGGTATGGAGACTCAAAGATTCTTTTGATAGTTTTTGTATCTCATATATTCCTAGAGTCAAAAATCAGCTTGTCGATTCCCTTGCTGTGTCTGCTAGCATGTTCATCCCTCCCATGCCCCCTAAATTGGTTTATGAAGTCTAGGTAAAATATAGACCGTCCTTGCCTGATAATGTCCAACACTAGAAAGTTTTTGAGGATGATGATGAAGTAAATAGGTTTCTGTAAGTCATTGATGAATTCTCTTAAATTCAAATTGATCAAGAGAATGAAACCTTGGAGGAATGTCCCCAACCCTAGCTAAAGAGTAGAATTTTCCAAGATAACATTGTTCAGTTGCCTAGAAATTATATACCTAAAGGCCTAGTTCCCCTGGAGAAGTTGTTTGACCAGAATGATGTGCCTCATAAGGCTGCCCAAAAAGAAGATCAATCTGCAGTCCATAGGCATAACATAGGGAGCCCAGATCATCCAAAATATATAAATCTATCCACCCATTTGTCTGCTGCCCAAAGTTTTGAATATTGCACCTTGATGAAGCAATTTGCTGATGTCTTTGCCTGGGAATACAGTGACCTTAAAACTTATGACAAAAAGATCATCCAGCACAAGATCCCATTGGAGAAAGACACCATTCCTTTCAAGCAGAAGATGAGACCCATAAATCCTTTGCTCCTTCCCATGATTGAAAAAGAAATCAAGAAGTTGTTGGTTGCCAAAATCATAGTCCCTTTGAGATATTCAAAGTGGGTAGCCAACTTGGTAGTGGTGAGGAAGAAAAATGGAGAAATCAGGCTATGCATTGATTTCAGAAACTTAAACAAATGCTCTAAGAAAGACAACTACCCTCTGCCCAAGATGGATCATTTGTTGCAGAAAGTCTCAGGAGCCAAAGTCATGTCTTTCCTGGATGGATTCTCAGGGTATAACCAGGTTGTTGTACATCTAGATGACCAAGAAAAGACTGCTTTCACCACTCCTTGGGGCACTTTCATGTACCCTAAGATGCCTTTTGGGCTGATGAACGCTGGAGCCACCTTTCAAAGAGCTATGGATATAGCATTTGTAGGAGAGAAGGATAAGTTTGTCCTTCTCTACCTAGATGATATAACAATATACTCCAGCAGTCATCAAGACCATTTGCAACATTTAAAGAAAGTGTTTTTGAAGTGCAGGAGATTTGGGATATCAGTGAATCCTAAAAAGTCTCAATTTTCTTTAGAAGAAGGCAAGTTGTTGGGACACATTGTTTCTGCTGCAGGTGTCAAGATTGATCCAGAAAGAGTGAAAGCAATACAGACCTTGTTTGTACCAAGATCAAAAAAGGACATTCACTCCATTCTAGCCAAAATAAATTTTGTGAGGAGGTTCATTCCTAATCTTGCAAAACTGGTAAAGCATATCACCTCCATGCTGAAAAAGGAGTCAAAGATCAAATGGATTGAGGCAGCAAGAAGATCTTTTGATGATATCAAAAGGGCTATTATGGAAGCCCCCACTTTCATTAGCCTAGATTATAGCAAGGAGTTCCATATCTTCTCCTTTGCCTCAGGTGACACCCTTGCAGTAGTTCTATTGTAGAAATATGATGAAGGTTTAGAACATCCAGTGGCATTCTTCAGAAGAACATTAAGGTATGCTGAACTAAGGTATGATCTCATAGAAAAGCAGGCCTATGCTCTTATCAAATCCCTGAAAGCTTTCAGAATATACATTTTGCACTCCAAGGTAATTGCATATGTGCCCTCTACTTCAGTAAAAGATGTTCTAACACAGCTAGATGCTGATGGAAGATGGGCTAAATGGATTGCAAAGCTCATTGAATTTAACATAGAATTAAAGCCCACCAAGTTGATCAAAGGTCAAGGCCTTGCCAAGCTAATGGCTGAAAAAAATTGCAGAATGCTGAACATAAATAAGATAGGCACAAGCTCAGATGATAGAAAAATAGGGGGAGAAACAATTGATCTAGGGTAGAACCAATCGTTGGTAGAAAATCTAACTTCTTGTGAATGGTATTCTACAATAGTTAAATTTTTGTTGAAGCTACAAGTTCCTCCAGGCCTAAGTTCGAACCAAGCTAGAACTTTTAAGCTCAAAGCAGCCAAGTATTGCATTCATGAAAACCTTCTCTACTGGAGGGATCCATCTGGAATCCTTCTAAGATGTCTGGACAAAGAACAATCCATGGAGGTCATGCATCAGTTCCATTCCAACATCTATGGGGGGCATCACTATTGGAAAACCATAGCCCACAAGATCCTCAGAGCTGGGTATTACCGGCCCACTTTGTTTTTTGATGTCTTTTCATTTGTAAAATCTTGTGACAAGTGCTAGAGGTTTGAAGGAAAACAACAGCTGAAGTCTTTACCCTTGAAGCCAATTCAAGCTACTGGCCCTTTTCAGCAATGGGGCTTGGATTTCATAGGAGAAATTAATCGACATTCCAGTGGCCAGCACAGGTGGATCTTAGTAGCCACTGACTACTTCACTAAATGGATTGAATCCATCCCTACTAGGAAAGCTGATCACCATGTGGTCATGAAGTTCTTGATAGAAAATATCTTCGCCAGGTTTGATTGCCCACACAAATTGATCACAGACAATGCAACAGCCTTCAGGGCAAAATATTTGATGGACATGTGTGAATCAATGGGCATCAAGTTAGTTCATTCCACCTCATATTACCCTCAAGTTAATGGACTAGCAGAGTCTTCCAACAAGAGCCTGATAAGGATAATCAAAAAATTGTTGGAAGATAACGAAAGGAACTAGGATTCCAAGTTGAAGTATGCATTGTGGGCTGATAGGGTAACCACCAAAAGATTCACAGGGAATTCTCCATTCAAGATGGTATATGGCACTGAGGCTGTATTCCCAATTCAGTTAACCCTCCCTATGGAAAAATTCTTGCAGGAAGAGCATAATGAGGAAGATGACATGGCAAGGAGGATTGGTGACTTGGCAAAAGTGAATCAAGTCAAAGATTAGTTGGTTGAAAGGTATACAGCACATCAAAAGAGGATCAAAGAAGCCTTTGACAAAAGGGCAAAGATAAACAGTTTTCAAGTTGGAGACTTGGTGCTAAAATGGGATGCACTGAAAGAAAAGAAAGGCAATCATGGGAAGTTTGATGCTCTATGGATCGGACCTTTTATTGTCACTTAGATCCAGGGGAACAATACTTTCATGCTGCAAAGTGTGGAAGGAGAGATAGTTTTTGATGGCCCAATTAATGGGCGATTTTTGGAAATTTATGTTGTTTAAAGGCTTCAGGCCTTAATGTTGTAAATATGTTGTTTTATCAAGTTTAGTGTAGACTTAATTAGACTCCATGCCCAATAGAATGCTAGGAAATTTTGCTAATCTATTTTTGTAGGGAAGGCAGTGGTCTATAGTTCTTGAGACCTCACAGGGAGGATCTCATCCCCAAAAGGAGCTAGTGTTAGCTATGATATACAACACTGATTTTTCAAGGTCAGAGATGATCTTGGTCTGCTTGGTTGAGCCTAAAAGGAAGCTCATAGTGGTCATTTTCCCTTCCTTCCTTCACTCCGCTTATTCTCCTTCACCTATGTTTCCTCTGTTTTTCCTCTAAACCCACTATAAACCCCTTTTACTTTAAGCCCCGAGCGCAAAGGCCTAAAACCACCATAGAACCTCATCCTTATAACCCTGCGCACTCGTAAACCCCTCTCTTAATCTCAACCATTGATATCCTCCCACCAATCCAACAACTCTCGTCGCGCCTGATAAAGAAACCTGTGTGATCAAATCCCCACCATCAGATCATCTCCGGCGAGATCTGACGGCCTTCACACTTGTCGCGCCCGCAACTCACCCAAACGTTAACACATGATGAAAGTGGTTTTTCTCTCTCATCTACTGCTACGTGTCAGCCACTGAGTGGAATCGCTCGATCTTGTCCTTTTACCTCTTTATGCCCGAAGGCGGTATGATCAATACGGTTTACCACCTAACCTATCCACCAGCCCGTTAAACTCCCGCGCAACTTCATCGCCTGATCACCATTCGATCTGTCCACCCAAGATCCAATGGCCCTCATTCACCTCACTCCCACCTCGACCGATATTCTCTGTCGTCCATTTCTTCGATCCGACGACCAGCCTTCCCTCTCATCCAACTCATCCACTCGCCCATGCAGTGTATGTCCCTTGACCACTCCATTTTCCCGAAGGAGGAAGGTGACCAGCTTACCAGTACCAATTCCAGTTGCTCCCCAACAACCATATTTAACAAACGTCATGGCCAAGGGTGAAAAGGACAGAGCACGACCCTATAGCTTCATTTATCAGTTATAGAATTTCACTGGTACGAGCACTCCAACTGCCTAAGAGGACAGCACAGCACCTGCAAAGATCAAATTCATCCACTGAAGCAAGAAAACACACTCAGAGACTCCATCATGCAATTAAATTTGGTTGGTGATCAATTATGACCTCTCCATGCCTAAATGGCTAAGAACCCCTATAATGTAAAATCTATAAATACCCCAAAACAAGATGTAATTAGGGTTGATGGTTGATGTTTTGATGTAAGGTTCAACTTCTAGAGACTGTAGATATTTTGTCACTTGCAGTGTCTCGTCTTCATTTTCAGCTAATACAAGCTTCTTTTGCTGTTAACTGCTCACTTTCCATTTTCTTATGTTCTAAGTTGTGCCTGATACGCTAAGTTCTTGATCTTTAAGGTTTAGCACTAGAAAGCTGTCATCCTATCTATGTGTTAGATTGTTGAATGTATCATTGAATAAGTTACTCAGGTTTCTTTTTATCTAATGCCAAAGAGTTGTCATCCTGTTTGTGCATTAGTAGATTATATTTACAGGCTTCTTTACTAGATGCAGCCAACCATCACATGGTCTTGTGCATTTGCTGGTGTGGTCAGCATTCTCCATATTCACCCAATTTCTAAAGTGTGAGTAGTTGGTGGTCTAATGCCTTGTAGTCTAGGGGTGTTCATGCATGTCTGGAGTGAAACAAAGTAGAAGTGGTTATTTGTCTTGGACAAGCATCATTCATTCCATTCATCCATTGCAAAAATAAGTTGAATTTATATGTTACCAGGCATCTCCAAGCTACAACCTAGGAGAGTTTCTTGGAATCCTAACACTCCTTTCTGCAGTTAGAGTAATATATTTAGAATAGTCTTTCTCTCCTTTCATCAGATATAGAGCTTTTCTGGAATCCATAAAAGTTGGCTTGAGCTCCTAGTGATCTTGCGCCAGCTGACCAAGTGACAACCTGGAGTAAGAACTAGTACTTGTGCATACAACACGTCGCTTCCAAGTTTGTTATGAACTACTGGGTTGATAATAGTAAAGTAGGAAGCATAGGAGTTGTAGCATTATTGTTGCAATACTGGTGCTCACCACTTTTTGGCTCCATTGTCGGGGAAGTGTCAGAGTATTCTGTGATTACTGCTTTCTTCTATTTTCTATTACAACATTCTGCTAATAATTTATTTTAGCAAAAGTAGACTAGTCCTTCCTTTTCCTTCAGTTCTGCATTTCCTTTCTTTCCTCTTCAATTGTACAATTTTCATTTTAGCAAGTTCATTTCAGCTAGTTGCAATTTGTTTTGTTCAATCAATTTCAGTTTTTCAGGTGCTATTAATGGGGAAAAAGAAACAAAAACCAACCAAAAATATTTCCTTTCATGCCTCGTAGGAATAGAGATAGCTCAGGAAAATTTTTTCCCAACACCCCCACTCCTTCACATAGCCAACCTTCTCGCTTCTTCGGTGGCTGCGATCAAGAAAAACCCTGAGGTGAACAACCAAACATATTTGAAGAACCTATAGGGGAATAAGAAGAAGAAAACATTCCTTTGGAGCCAATAGCTGAACACAAAAATGCTAGGGGGAATGGAGAGAGAATAGAGGGTACCTTTCCCATTCGGGAGACCAATGGGGACACCAAAATGAAGAATATAAGCCCTTCCACCCTACCTCATTTCCATTGTCTGACTACAGAATATCCTGACACTTTTTTGTTTGAGTTTGTTGTTATCTGTTGAACCTATGACTATGTAGAAGTTGAAATTGTTCCCTTCTACTCTCAAGGATGCAGCATTGCACTGGTTTATGGGATTACTTGGCAATAGCATCAAAACTTGGTCTCAGATGCAGCAAGCCTTTAACAACGAGTATCGAAACTATTATAGCTCGAAATATACTAAAGAATAAATTTTATGAATGACTATAGGAATTGATTAGTCCCTGGAAGACTATGAGGAGAGGTTCCAGCTTAGTTACAGAAGGGCCGAGTGTACACTTGACCCTGAGTCTCTGAAGCTGGTCCTGCTCAGGGGAATTCAGGAAGATCTTTTAGACACCCTCCATCTACAGGCTGGGGGAGACATCTACCAACTATCCTATGAGGAAATAAAGAATTTTTTTAGAAACCATTCTAGAGCAGCCATAAAGAAAGGTAGGGAGAGTCAACCCATAGCCAGTACCTCTTCCTCCAACTCATCCATTAAAGGAGAAATTGGAAACATGCTGGAAGACTTCAAGAGTGAGATGTTGCAGACTCTTGCCATGTAAATGGATACCTTGCATATCAAAATGAAATAAGAGGAAGCAGAGAGGGCTTCGGTCATTTTTTACCCTAAATGCACCAGGATGCATCCTAGGAACGAATTCCCATTGAACTCTATGGAGGTTTGTTCAGACTATGAAGAAAACCATTCTACATATAAGTGCCCTTCCTTACTTGGACTTAAAGCTGTGTATCAAGGGGTTGAGGGAGTCACTGAACAGCTCTATTATATAAACCAAAGGAGGCCGCATGGACCTAGACCATATCAGCAAGGGATACAAGGGACATCTCAGGCATACTACAACCCCAACCAAGTCACTTCCATACCTTCTTGCGGCCCCCCTACTCATCCTTCCTAGTCCATGCCTCCTCCTTGGTCCTTCACATCTCAATATCATGCCCAACCAGCCAGTCATTCATTTCAATCCTATGCTTAGCCACCACCTCAATGGAATGCACCTCATCAGGGGTGGATGCCCTAATACAACTCTCTTCCCACTCTTTCGCCTCCACCACCTGCCCAACCACAACCGTTACCTCCTTCTCCACCAAAGCAACCCCAAATTCCTGCCCAGCTGAATCCAAACCTGAACAACAAATAGGCTCAGCAAGTGTATAGTGGGGAACCATCATGCCCAACTTATGCTGTCGAGATTCAGGAAATTAACTTGCGATCTGGGAAAGTTCTCCTAGATAGCCAGCCTCCACCCAGGGAGGTTGAGGAAGAAAGTGAACCTAAAGAAATTCCACCCTTTCCTAAGAGACTGTCCATGACAGTCCAGCCTACCCCAGAAGAAATTGAACTCCTGGGAGAATTGAAACATTTATGTGTGAAGATACCACTTCTCTAAGCCATAAAAGATGTGCCTATCTATAATAGGTTGATCAAAGAGAAGTGCTTTAGGCATCCAGGATGGTGCAAGAGAGATGCCCCAACCATCAATGTCATAGGGCAACTGTTCGACCTGATGTTGGGGTAGGTAATCTATCCAAAATATCTAGACCCTGGAAACCCAGTAGTCGATTTCCACATCAATGGCACCATGATCCCACGCACCTTGATTGATCTAGGAGCTGCCATTAATGTGATGACGAAGGACACAATGCTCAAACTCAACCTCCAGGGCTCCTTGAGGAAGACCACGGCCGTGCTACAACTAACAGACTACTCCATCGTGACCCCTGAGGGGATTGTGGGAGATGTGATTGCCTCCATTGATTCTTGGAAGTACCCTACTGATTTCTTAGTTCTCAGCTAAAGCCAAAGCTCACTGGGTATCCTCTCATTTTGGGAAGACCCTGGTTGGCTACTGTCGATGCCTACATCAACTGTCGAGCTGGGAACATGACCATAAAGTACGGGCATATGTCCAAGCAGTTAATCCTATATCGTCCTATCCAACCCTTGTTAGAACATGATCTACCTTTTTGGTTGGAGGAGGAAGATGAGGATGAAGTCTATTCGGCATTACTTTGTGCATTAGAAATCGCCATGGGGGGGAAACAACAAGATGAGGATGATATGATTGAAAATCTGATTCAGAATCCACCTCCCAGTATATCGCCCTTAGAGGACATAGTAAGAAAAACCCAAAACAACCCCTCAACTGATCTCTATGCAGCCAAATCCACTTCTCTCCGTGTTAAGAATATAGAGTTTGGCCCAGAAAGAACCTTGAAAATCAATCCATCCCTATCCACTTCCCGGGAGAAGGAACTGTGTAGCCTGCTGAGAAAACACCTAGATGTCTTCGCCTGGAGTTATAGGGAGATGAAGTGAGTACACCCTTCAGTATGTACTCATCATATATACATCAAGGAGGGTTTCAAGCCAGTAAGGCAGCCTCAAAGGAGGATGAATCCAGCACTTAAAGATATTGTTAACAAAGCACTGCAGAAATTGCTTGATGCAGGATTCATCTATCCCATCTCTGACAGTGAATGGGTCTCTCCTTTGGTGTTAGTGCCAAAGAAAAATGGTAAGTGGAGAATCTGTGTCGACTATCAGGAATTAAATAAATCCACCAAAAAGGACCATTTTCCTTTACCTTTCATAGATCAAGTGTTAGACGGTCTGGAAGGAAATTTTTTTTTTCTTTCCTAAATGGGTTTAGCAGGTACAATAACATTCAAATCAGCCTGGAATACCAAGATAAGACCACTTTCACTTGTCCTTCGAGTACCTTTACATACCAGGTCCTTCCTTTTGGTTTGTGTAATGCTCCAGCCACTTTCCAAAGAGTGGTACTAAGTATATTTTCTGAATTAGTTCATGATGCAGTAGAGATATACATGGATGACTTTACTCCTTATGGCTCTGACTTTTAGGAAGCTTTATCTAATCTAGGAAAAGTTCTAGACAAGTGCATTGAGATGAAACTGTCCCTTAGTCTGGAAAAGTGTGAATTTTTTATGACTGAAGTGACCGTGCTAGGTCATGCAATATCTCAAAAAGGACTGTAGGTTGACCCCAACAAAATTGCCATCAACCAAAGGGTCCCACCTCCTCAAAAAGTGAGAGATGTCAGAAGTTTCCTAGGCTTAGCTGGGTACTACTGGAGATTCATTAAATATTTTAGCAAGCTAGCCTCTCGTTTGTTTGGCCTCTTAGGTAAATATGTCAAGTTTATATGGTCGGAAACTTGTCAAGAAGCCCTAGATACCTTGAAGAGAAAACTCGTGATTGCCCCAATTCTGAGAGGCCGAAACTGGGCCCTACCTTTACACATTCACACAGATGCTTCAAACAAAGTAATAGGAGCAGACTTGGGACAAATTGATGAAAATTTGCCTTATGCCATATACTTTATAAGAAAAAACTTGTCAAAGGCGGAGTTAAACTATACAGTGACAAAGAAGGAACTCCTAATTGTCGTACATTCCTTAAATAAATTCAGACATTATATCACAGGCTATCAAACCTTTATGCACACTGATCATGTTGTAATTAGATATTTGAATGAACAAACCGGATGTAAATGCTCGCATTATTAGATGGTTTCTTTTACTACAGCAGTTTGATTTGACCATTATTGATAAGCCTAGTAAAGAAAATGTTGTTGCTGACTTTTTGTCTAGAGTAAATTTGCTTGTAGGTGAAGAAGGAATGGTGGATGACAAAATGCCAGATGAACACCTGTTTTCTATCTCAGTACTCTCTCCATGGTTTGTTGATATAGCAAACTACTTGGTTTCAGTGCAATTCTCACCACACCTGTCTTCAAAAGAGAAGAGCAACATAGTAGGGAAAAGTACCCCTTTCACTTGGATTGGGGGAAATCTCTTCAAAATTGGCCTAGATTAGATCTTGGCCTTGTGGAGGTCATTTTGCAATAACAAGAACTGCCTTCAAGATACTGCAAGTAGACTACTACTAGCCCACTCTTCATCAAGATGTCAGGAGATATACCAACCAGTCTGATCGGTGTCAGAGGATGGGGAAACCTACTCCAAAGGATGAGATGCCCATGCAACCTCAAGTGACCTTTGAGCCATTTGAGAAGTGGTGCATGGACTTTGTGGGGCATATTAGCCCCCCTTCAAATCAGAAGCAATACATCATTGTGTGCACCGATTACCTAACAAAGTGGGCAGAGACAAAAGCAATCAAAGCAGTGACAGAGGAAAAAGTAGTTGAATTTTTGAGAGAGAACATATTCTACAAGTTCGAGTATCCAAGAGAGTTGGTCACATATCAAGGTAGTCAATTCACTTCCAATTTGATTGAAGACCTGCTCACACATCATAGAATCAAGCACGAGACTTCAACCCCTTACCATCCACAAGCCAATGGGCAGGTGGAGGTCACTAACAGAGCATTGGAAGGGATCCTGACAAAGGTAGTGAGAAGCAACAGAAAATACTGGGTAGACATATTAGTTGAGGCCACTTGGGCCTACAACACCACATGGAAGACCACCATAGGGTTCACACCGTATGAGTTGTTCTATGGGAATATGGCTTTCTTGTCAATAGAATTTGAATTCAATACCCTAAGGATGGCAGCTTAGCTAGACCTAGACCTTAGCCATGCATAGAAAGAAAGATCACTCCAACTCAATGGATTGGATGAACACATAATGCAGGCCCTTATCCATACAGAGGTAGTTCAGCTTCAGAGAAAGATCTGGCATGACAAAAATATCACGCAGAAGCAATTCCAAGAGGGAGATTGGGCACTACTCTATGATTCAAGATACAAAGATTTCAAGGGCAAGCTAAGGACAAGATGGTTGGGACCCTACACTGTGGAGAAATGCAATGACAATGGCTTAGTTCTTATCAAAACCATTGATGATGAAGCCATCCCCATGCTTGTCAATGGACACCTGTTGAAAGTCCACAAGAAACCCCTCTCCAAGCGAGAGTTCATTGAAGATTTGAATAAGACAATGATATTAGTGGAGTATGTCTTAGCCTTCACTTCACCCACTCACTAAGGAAAATAAAAAAATAAAATAAGGACTCAAGTGAAAACCTCCATGAGGCACTTAAGTCCCACCATTGGGTTGAAAACCTCTTCTGAGGCGGCCCAATGATGTCAAAAAAAAGAGAGAGAGAGAGAGAGAAAAATAAGATCCCTGGGTGAAAACCTCCCTTGGAGGTGCCCAGGGCAGGTAATTAGGGTGAAAACCTCCGTGACACACCCTAGTTGTTTTCAAAAAAAAGAAAAGAAAAAAGAGATAGAGAAAAATGAATTTTCATTTGCATTGCAGGTTTGCAGGAGGACTACGGGAAGCAGCAGAAGGCGCTAAGGGAACCATGAAACCAACACCAGCACCTATCTACCTTCCCACACCTTTCTCCATCATTCATGGCATTTCTTTCACCTCACTGTGCTCTTTTTCAAGAATTTTGTTTTCTACAGGAGGCTCTGTGTTTTCTATAGGAGGCTCCTGTAGGAATTACAGAGAGATAGAAATGGGAATAAAAGGCAGTTTGAGAGATAGGGAAGCTTCATAAAAGATCTATAGATACCCCTATAGTCTTCAAACCTCCTTTCCATCATTTCCAAGCCTGCATCACACCCCAAGCATCATTCTTCTTCATGTCCAAGAAAAACACAGAAAAATAGTTTTTCAGGAAAAGAAACAAAACAAAAAAGAAGAAAGGAAACAACACCATCCACCTCACCTGAAGCCTACCTATTACTTTTCCATCTCTATCTACATCTTTGGCATCATCCTTACAGCTCCAAGCATAAAAGGAAGTTGAAGTTTCAAGGGGAGAAGCAGCTCCAGGAGCTCTTGTAGGAATTCCTATAGCAGTTGATCCCATTAAAATCTAGCATCAACAACAAGGGAGTGCTAACATGAAGGTTGAAGACAACACCTGAAGCTCAAATCCAGCCAGAGAAGAACTTGCACAAGAAATAGCCGCACATTAGCAAGCATACAACATGCATCAAAAGAAACAAAGGCATGCAACAAAGAGAGAGAGCGACAACACCTCACAGCAAATACATTCGGATCTCAAGTAAGTAACTAACCTGCTCCTCTGTTTGTATTTGTGTAATTAGAAAGCATGAAAAAGCAACAAGATGGTTGAGGTTGAATGAGGGAAAGATGGCCAGTTAACTTGGCCAGCTTCATCTTGTTGACTCGACTCATCCAAAGATGTCACCCACACGTGCGCACAGTTAACTCAAGAAAGATGCCAAGGACAGGCAGTGGAGGAAGTGTGAACTCTGATGCAATCATGAGGGATGATTACGAGGAGGGGCCATGATGACAAGGCAAGAAGGGACCAACAATCTGAATATGGCCAACGTATACTTTGCCAGCTCACCCTCCATCACCATAAATATCCATAAAGGGCAATAAGTACTCCTCCCCGAGCTCTCTCACCACCTTTTCCTTCATTTTAACCTCGAAACTCAGCTATCGCAATCTTCTCGTGCCCTCATAGCCTCATAACCATTGTTCTCCATTGATCTCTCCCATATTCCTACTCTCGGTGTTTTCTACAGGAGCACTTACAGGTTCTACAGGAGGGACACCAGTCTTCTATAGGAGGGGCAATGAGTTGTTTTCAAGGGAGAAAACACAGGTTTTAGCATGATTTTTGGTCTGAGGAGGTAGGTTCCATGCACGCCCCCATTGAATATCAAAATATGCAAGCAGTGGTTTGAGAAATTCTGAGGGTTTGATGAGGAAATTGCTCAAGAATTTGCCCACTCTTTGGTCCCTCACACCAGAACACATGCCACTGTCATCTTTAGAGGTCTTTTCATGGAGATAACCCCTGAATTTATCAGTAGGGTCACTACCCTTCCTCTTTGGCTACCTTGGAGTAAGGATGAGAAACCAATTGTCTAGGCTGCTAAAAAAAACTTTTCCAAAACAATTAAACCCCTGTAGAGGATAAAAATGGCATTAGAAGGGCTAGCATACCATATCCTTGGGATGAGGTTAGCTACCAAATAATCAAATATATTTCCTGTGAGGGGAGGTACAACATTGTCTATGGTTACCACTTTAGAATCCTTCATGAATTAAGGTATTGCATGGACACTCTAGCCCCTTAGAATCTCAACATCCCCTACTTCCTCCTGCCGTCTCTCATTGACTCCAGCACTAAGGTTCAAGAAGGAAATTTAGAGCAGCTAGCTCACCATGGGTTAATCAAAATTTTAGTGGAAGAAGCCCTCCATACATTTACACTCCCTATAGCATGGGAAATCTTCTGAAACATGATAGCTGAGGATGACATAAAGACCCTAACCTATGATATCAGTCCTACTGGTAGTGAGGAGGAAGAGCAGCAAGGGGGAGAAGGTGAAGCAACTGGTGACTTAGTAAAACAAGAAGGGAAGGAGGAAGAAACTAAGATAGAGGAGGAGAAAGTTGAAGAAACAAAGTAGGAAGAAACAGAGAAAACAAAGACAGAGAAAGAGATAGAAGGAGGAGAAAAAGAGGTAGAAAAGATAGAACAAGGAGAAGTGTCCCCTAAGACTCTGGAAAGAGAGGCAGCAACTACTCTCACTACCCTCAGTACATCAATCAAGCCAAAACAAAAGAGGAAAAGGCACGCCTCAATGTATTTCAGGGCTAGGAAGAGAACAAGAATCAAAATAGGGAAACATTAGCCCTCCTCAAAAGTGCCAATTATAATTGAAGATTCACCCTCTGCCCAAGGAAAAGAATCCCCTTCCAAGGCACCTATCACATATGAAAGGGGAACTCCTAGATCTCCCACATGGAAAGAAAAGGTAGAGCTACAAGACCCAAAAATAGTCCTACAAGAGGCTCAGACAGTTCTACAACTGACATTGTCAAAACTACAGGAGACCCAAAAGCTTGAGAAGGAAATGGAAGGACAACCACAGGTAAACGAGGAAGAAACAAAGCTACAAGAACCTGATCCCTAGCCTAGTCTTGCCTCCTACTACAATCTACTTGAGGGAGGAAGAATAATTCCACAAAAATTTGCAATTCCACTATTCTTTGAATTAGAGAAAGAGAGAATAAGAACACATAGGTGGATGCAAATAGCCAAATCCAAAGGAGTTGAGGATATTGGCCATATGGAGAACAAACTCAGAGAAATGGGCAGAGAGTTGAGGTCTATCAGACACAGGGACGCAATTACAAGAAGCCATGTTGAAACTAAAAATGAATTGCTAAGGAGGCAGCTGCAAGAGAAAGAGACTCAACTGGCATGCATGGCCAGCTTATCCATGGAGGCATTGCAATGTAGAACACCAACAATATCCTATGGCCTATATCTCAAGGACCAATGGTTGCAATTTCAAATAAAGACTTTGGCACAAAGAAGCACAATGCCTTTCCAAGATTACAGGTAGTTTATGGACCTGTGTGACCAAAGCACATCAGACGATAAGGCAAAGATGGTAGAATTCTACCTACATAACATGGGCCTCATAGACATGAATGTGTGGGACCCCAATGCCAGGCTAGGGGACCTACAACTAATGGCCATGGCCTCATGGATGAACCATGAAGAGTTGAGGGCAGCAGAAATAAGAAGGTTGAGGATAAAAGAGTAGAATGAGCCATTAATGATCAGAGTTGAGCCATCAGATCCCATGGCACTCATCCGCACACATAACCTGCTTGCCAATAATCCTCAGTTTGCCCCTAGATATATAAGTGATCAGGTGCAAGCCATTACACACTTTGGGGATATGGAAAGGCTACTTGGGCATGACTATGTGCATGCATGTATGAGGAGATGGAACACCTTACCACACAGTCTGCAGATCATGGAATACCATTCCCCCATGAGGATGAAGGAGGCATTAAGGAGACTGCCAATGTACAAGCGCTCCATGCAAAGGCTAAAGGTCAACTAGATTGGCCTCAAACTAAGTCCCCCACTGCTGTTAAACATGCTGGAAGGCAGAAGAGAACAAGAAGAGTAGGAGCAGTGGGAAGAGATAAATAGGAATGTAGGATTCTATGACAAGGAAGAGGAGACCACATTAGAAGCATGGGATGCTAGGGAGGCCACCATGGCCATAAAAGATGAGGAGATGGACTAAGTTGCTCAGAGGATGAGCAACACTTTCAGTAGGGGGGTGATGATGAGCCTCATAAATGGGTAATTATATGGGCTCATTTTACCTCCTAACCTAATCAAATCAACCATTCTCTTAGCTTATTGTATGATTTGCTGATTATATTTATGCTTATAGAGTGAGTTGAGTTAGTTATGATGCCCTGTGGTCTAACATGTGTTTAATGCATATTATTGATGAATTTTGAGGTCAAAGTCAAGGATCCAATGGACAAATGGAAGCAATAAATCGAAGTGGACATAGGAGAGGACTTATAGGAGGGAATCCCCCTCATTTATTACTTCCCACTTCAAACTCCCTTTCATTCGTCTCGGAGTACAAGCAGCCAAGTCATGCACTAGAAGGCAGCCAAGCAAGTGGAGGATGATTGATGATTATCTCGAGTTTTGGGAGCCAAGCCTCCCTGATTTTATGGAAGATATTGGTAGCTTCATTGGTATAAGTAGAGAGGGCTAGGGCCTCATTAGGGTCAGATTTTTGTTATATTTCTGCTTATGTAAACTCTGCTCCAACTTCGAGCTTATTATTTTGTGATAGTCTCATGTAATCTTGTTATTGTTTTGATAGTAAAGATGGAATCCTTTTTGAGCTAGCACTAAGTTACCTCAGAGGGCTGAAGCTCTTGGGTTAGGGCCAAATCTAAGCAACCAAGCTCCTCTTTACTTGTATTTGTATGTTTTATTTCAGTTTGTAGATTAGGTTGTTGTTAGATGTATCTCTTTTATGGTTAAGAATAGGTTACTTTCGATGATTCAATAGTTTGCTTCCATTTGTGCTTTCTATAGTAGGTTAACCAATGATAAAGAAAAGATTCAAAATGCTAGCAACAATGCCTTGGCCTCTCTTCCTTCCTTTGGGACCATGATTTGAGGCGAAGACCCTCTTGCTGCCCCAAAAACACAGATTTTCCTCATCCATAGGACTTCTAGTGTTTGCAACTTTTTAGTTGGTTAATAGTCTAGTTTTGCTTTGTTTCAGAAATTCTTCATCATGCTCACTTCTTTATTCAAAATAGTCTTCTTTCATGCTTTCCTTTCTTATAGCATTTCTCAACAATTCCTTTCATAGATCATAGCTTAGACTAGTTTGATGCAAAACTTTGCTTTTCTAGATGCACTTATTTCATTGCTTGCTTAAATATAATTGGTTGACTATAATTTGTTTATGCAGTAGATATCTTCTATCATTAGGCTAGCCTATCATCCATCCCATCCCCATCTGATCCATGTCCTACAGGTTGCCCAAGTCTCCTCTCAATTCTGCCTTAGTTTCCTGCATTTTCCATAGAATTTTTTCCTCTCTCCTTGAGAAAATCCAATCATCTTTCTCTCTCTTGATGATTCTTGGTAGACTCTAGGTGCCCTAACACCTCATTCCAACCTTCATCCACCTTTTCCACCCACTCTCACACCTTCAAAATAGTGAAAACTGCTCTCGGCCTCCTCCTGTAGGCCTCCTGTAGAACGTTGTTTTTCCTCCTGTAGACTTCTTGTGTCCTCCTGTAGATTTTTCTATAGGCTTCCTTTTGAAGTTCGAGTGTGGAAAAAACCTCCAGAAGGCCACCTAAGACCTCCTAGGACCCATCCACACCATCCTACATCCTCTCAAGTCCCAAAACCACACTCCAACACCACCTATTCACTACCACATTCACAAACAATATGTTACATGCATGTCAAATTCACATAAAAATCCAAAAAAGATGTTTTTTGCTCATTTCTTTCCAAAAATAGCTCAGTTAGATGTTGTTTACTTCCTTGAGTAGGTAATGGCATTCTTTTCATGGTTTTCATAGTAATTTCTGCAAAAGTAGGGTTAGTTGGTTAATTAGGATTTACTTGGTTTGCTTTACATTTCAGTCTTTTTCCTTTTTGCAGTTAGATTAGTATCTGTAGAATAGCATTTCTCTCCTTTCATCACATATAGAGCTTCTTCTAGAATCCATAGAAGTTGGCTTGAGCTCCTAGTAATCTTGTGTTGGCTGACCAAGTGACAACTTGTAGTAAGAACTAGTACATGTGCATACAACACCGTCGCTTCCAAGTTTGTTACGAACTACCAATAAGAGTAAAGTAGGCAGCCTAGGAGTTGCAACATTATTGCTACAATACTAGCACTCACCATCCCAAGATCCAATCAGCTTCACAAGAACATCACAAATTACTCCTCAAAATGAATTCACTGCAGAGGCAACACTACTAGAAAGGCGCAACCAAATGCATTAAAAGGGAAAGAGGAAAATTGGACACAGTCCAGTGGAAGAGTAGAGCTGCAAGATGAAATCAAATCCAATCATCTTGAAAGTGACCATAGCAGTAGAAAAGAGGAGGAAACAAAGGAAGAAAGAAGAAGAGATGAAGAAGAGGTAAGAACAAGAGTAGAGGATATTGGAAGAAGAAAGGTAGAGAATAGAAAAATAAGAACCATCACAGAAAAAATTATAGGAACAAGAGTAGAACTGATTGCTAGAAGAAGAGAGTAAGGAGATGTAGGAGAAGGAACTTTCTAAGGAAATTGAGGAACTTATTTTGATTCAACACATGGAGTTTGAATGAGAGCTGCTAAACCAAGATGTTTATCTTATGACGAGCACGCAATAGGTCACCATTCAGTCTCCCCCTCCTCCAAAAGAAAACCAATCTCCAAGCAAAGAAGATTAAAATGTTCCTCTTGATTATGGTATAGTCATAGATACGTACAATCTGACTTATGATGAACTTCAAAAGAAGATTGTACAAGCAATGAAGAAACATTTTTCGAATGACCTTACATCTCTTGCATTCATTAGAGAAAGGGTAATTATAATGAACACCAAGAGAAATCTAGAATCCATAGTTGTAGCCAACCTGGCCTTCACAGGTGCTATCAAGTCAAACATGGAGTGCCTCATGGCCGCCAATAGGTAGATGGAAAATAACTTGCAAGATGGAATCCAAGAAATTGAGTAGCTCCAAGCAAATTTCCAAAAAGAAGCTCTTGCACAGGTATATCTGGAAGAATTCAACGAAACCATACTTGGTGAAGTATTGACATTAGGAGAAACCATGTGGAGCCTTTATGAGGAGCTCTTCAGCATGCATAAATAATTTGTATGCTTGCACCACATGTAGAAGAAGTATAAGGATAATTTTAAATCCCTCAAGTCTGTCCATACCGCCATCACTATCATGCATGAGTGATCAATGTAGTGTAAAGGGGCACCACCTAAATTGGCAAGGAAAATAAGGCAATAGACAAAGTTGGAGAAAGCTCAAGTGTGAATGATAATTCAGAGTAACAAACAACTCACCTCATTCCTTGCCAGTATTCAGGCCTCATATGCATGATTTTACAACAACACGGTTTTCACGGTGAAATCACATAACATCCCTTCAGTTGGCTCACCCATGGAAACCAAGTGCAAGAACCAAGTCAGGCAAGATGTCGAAGAATACTTGGACTAGCTTAGACATATCCTCACAAAGGAAGATCTAGAGGTTAACAGGAACAATATGTAGAAATACAATAGTTTCCATGTCTAGATCAACACAATGTTGCTCTTGTTGAAGAGGGAAATACAAACCAAGTCCGAATTAGTCCGCCCATATGCAATGGAAGCTAGACTCTGCTTCTAGCCTCATCCCATCACACAGTTTGGGGAATTCATCATGCAGTACAAGTCTTGGCACCGATATGTGACCAAAGAGATACAAGTTGAGGTGATTGAGCTATAATTTACCCACAGTCAAGGTTAACTTGTTTTGTCTTATTAGGCTATCTAGTTGGATTTACCTAATTGTTTCTTATATGGGTATGCATATATTGTAATATTCTTTTGTAATTAAGTTGTAACTGAAATTCCAAGTGTCAATTGTGGAATGTAAAGAGCCATTTTGTATTGAAGTTGAGGATTCATGAGGGAAGTCCAAGAGTCACAAAAGGGATATGAATAGTCACCCCTTTTGCTATAAATATGTCCTCATAACTCATGTAAAGGGCTTTTTGGAGCCAAACGTTTGGCTAGGATTTTGGCATAGGATCAGGAGCTTGGGAGCTTTGAGCCTTGTATTCTCCGTAGCATAGAGCGAGTATATTTCTTTGAAGGACCATGTGTTGGCTTCATGTTCCACTATTGGGACTTGTGGTTCATCAATTACATATGTATGCTTCAGAATTTTACTTTAATAAAATCTCAGAGTCGACACATTTTCATGCATATGTTGTGAATATAGTGGGACTATTCTTGTTATGTTTGCAATATATGTTATTTCATTTACACTAATGCTTATGAACTATTTCTTTTGCATTAGTATGAATCTTGTTGAATGTGTGTTGTTGTATATTTCCATCATGGTTAACTTGTGAACTATTTTGCAGTCTAGCTTATGATGTCTTTTATGCTCGTGTGTTCTTTTCAAGCTACATACTATTATAGGCTTCCAAGAGGCTCACTTATTTTCCCTTCATTATGTTAGAACCTTTCATATATTTCACTTGATCCTCTACAAAGTCACACACTTTTTTCCCCAGAGTCACAAACACACCATTCAATGCATTTTTGCTGCCAATAAAAATCATTAAAACCCATTTCATTGGCAACTAATCTGTATTTCAGATGGGGGTCCTACTCCAAATGGTGTGAGTTCTAATTGGGACTTCATATCAGGGAGACCCCCTGAATGTTGGCGGGTCCATCACCATCAACATTTATGGCACTAGAGGGAGGTCCATATGGCAAGATGAGCCTGTGAAGTCTGTTGTGAACTTTTCTTATATTTCAATGGCTTCTTCCCATGTTTAAACCCTAACATGTTTTTATAGAAATGAAAATATGAAAGTGCCCAAGGGCATAATTAATGACTTGTCAAATCTGAAATTTGATGGCAAGGGTGGAACAACCATCTTGAGCACACCACTCACTTTCTTGAATTTTCCACTTAGCATGATATTAACTATGAGGACATTTTTTGCAGGTTGTTTATTCTCACGTTTGAAGTGCACGTAAAGGAGTGGTGTTACACATTGCCAATCACTTCGATACACTTTTTCGAACACCTTGTCAAGGATATTTATCACTCAATTGACAAGTATGATTACAAATATGGTTTTAAGAAAATCATGCATTTAATAAAAGAACCAGTTGAATCTCTTAATGATTTTCATGATCGCTTTATCCATTTTTGTTACAAGTTTTCCGAAGATGATATTGATTGGAATTTAATGAAAGAGAAATTTCAATTTCTTTTTCATATTTTAATGAACCCAAAAGAATATGAATCTTTGGAAAGCCTCCCAACATATACTAGTTATGGAGCTCCTAAATCTATGGTGAAGGAGGTTACTATTCCAAGTGACTCTTCGTCTTCTTCTCATCAAACAACTCCATTTATGTAGGTTGAGGTTGGAGAATTTAAGAGTCCATCCATTGATCTACCACCATCTTCTCCAACCTCACATATTCAGAATTTAAAATGCAAGTTTGGACTATAGATCTAGTTTTTCTAGTGATGTGCTTTCTCCTCTCCCTCCATCCACTCGTTCTTTTGATCCTCCTGTTTGTGACGTGTTATCAATTTTAATCATTTATTCTGATGTTCATGAAGATCAAATTCAGTATGGAGTTAGTGTTGACCATAAACTTGTGATATAATTTATGATGACTATGTGTGGGATTCTGTTTTAGAACAAGAATTTGCAATGAAAGTTGATTCTCCTCCCTTTTCCCCTCTCCTTCATTATCCTGAAATCTTCCACAATTATGTTATACTTTTTGTGTCTATCAAAGAATCATTTTCATATTATGTTGATTATGATCATACTCAAGAATTACGAAATGCCAGTTTTTCATTTGAATTCAGAGGAAAAATATTCTCTTCTTGATTCCACCAATCCATCATTTGATCATTCCGAAGAAACATAGGGTGAAATTTATTGTTTTCAATATTTCCTTGTCTACAATTCGTTAGATCAAGAGGATACTTCTGTTTTCAATGTTGAATTTTATGATCATGGTTTTCGTGATCTATTCATCAATTCATCTAGTCACGACTCTAATTTTTCTGGTATTGATATTCCTAAGCCATCATTTTTTGGTGATCTACCATCTAATGTCTTGGAACTACCACAAGCCATCGAAGAAATTCAACCCACATTGATGGTTATGTCAAGTTATTGCAGTCTTGATGCCAGTCCCAATCATGATCAGGATAGAACTTTATCTTTCAAGGTTCCTCATCATTTGATTGCGTTAATTGAAAATAAATCCTTTCAACAATATTTGCATTGTCCATCTAATTTGCATGATGCCATCACTCCATCATTGGAGGAATCATACCTAGAAAGCTCGTTCACGAAACGTAAGATTTTCACTTTCTTTATTTTTTTCGAGTTTATAAGTTCAAAAGGATTCTCTTGCATGTTATCTTGTTGCGATGTCTATAAACAGCATAATTCTTCTGCATAATGTTTTGTGTGTGATTTTTTGTTGTATTTTTTTGCTTGGATTTTCACTCTTCGAATGTTGTATCATGTATCATTTTAGTTTTTTTGGTTATTGTTATTCTTGAATATCTTTCTTAATATGGATTACCTCACCCATAAAGGCTTGTCTATGTGTCGGTAGTTGCACTGAATGTTTCATTTTACGTGAGCCTGACCTATTCTCAGTTTAGGAGTAGGAGTAGTTTGCTCGTTTTGTTTGTTTTGTTTTGTTTTTTTTTCAATTTTTCCCTTGCTCTTTTCCTTTCCTTTCTATTGTATGATAGCTTTTGCATGAGACCGTGTTTGGTTTCTGAAGTAGGTAGGGTGAATTTCGTGAGGAAATTAGGCTATTTTCGATACTTGGTTATTTGTTTATTCCCTCTTTGCATGGATCATGAATCTTTTAGTCGATGATACCCTAATGGAAAATTTCTTCTTTTTCAAAGAAAACCATAATGGAATCACAATGCTTGAATCTATAACTATTTCCACCTACTCTAATGTATTTTAATGATTAGTTGGTTTTGTTTTGTCAACTAAGTCGAGTAGAGTAAAGAGGAGAGGAAACTTTAACAAGTGAACTATATTTCAGAGGTGTATAAATATCCTTCTCTGAAGGGACAAAATCCTCTCCCCTTAGTAATTCGGGATCCCTCTTCCACCCCATGAAATCAATAAGTGTTGATGCATAGTTCTATGAATAAAATGAAAAAAATAAATAAATGGGTGAAATAAGAGAAAGGATTCCTATGCATGGAGCTGAAGCAAGCAACTCCATCAGGGTATTGTCCAAGCTCGCTACTAGTGGAGCAATGTTTGTGTCCCTAAAGTGACTCCATCGGGGTATTTTCTAGGCCTACTAGTAGTGGAGCAACACAAGAGATTAAACCAACGCTTTAACAATGCTTTTTCACTCAAGTATCTATATACTCCCCATCCACAATCAAAACAACCGATTTTGACTTGTCTTTGTTAATGTGTTGTCAATGAAGAGAATGGTAGGGACTATGTCCTTAACTTGAGTTAAGTAAAGAAGCTATGGGGATCAGTGAACTGAAAAATACCTCTTGAAGAGTTAGACTTATTTTACATGAAGTAAGACCCATACAGAGAGTTTGAGTTCTACCAATGTGTCGCTAAGTGTTGTAGATGCTACAACCACCCTCCAGATTTTTTCCCATGCTTAGATCTTGGAGCCTTCTATCCACAAGAACTCATCATTCATTATCGTCAAGTATTCATCCTATGATCAGTACATATATTTTCATGTAGTGCTTTTGATGTGTTTTTTTATCCTGACCTGAATTGTTTCAATCACAAGCAAGCTTTTGCCTTGACCTTGTAGCATTATAGGTCTTCCCTCCATAAAATACACAATATTAGAAGGAGAGCCAACATTGAGGATCTAAATTGCACAATCCATATAGGTAAGCTAGCCTTGATCTTAGAAACTTTGCAATTTTGGGAGACAACTTGACCTTGAGCTCAAAAATTGTGTAAAACGTCCCTTTCTCTCAAAAACTACGCAATTCACTGAGTCAAGGAGTTCCTAGTCCCTTGTGAGTGGGAATTGTGCAATCCTTCTTGGTAGTATGAATAGATGGTTTCCTGAAAAAATAAAAAGGAAAAATAAATCCTATAAAATAGGTAGTGATCAATTAGTTTCCCGAAAAGTGGCACAAGTTACCATTTTTGGACTTTCTTCCAAGTGTCACTTTTTCCTTGATTTTAGGCATGTGCATCAAAAACTATAACTAGCCTAGATCTATATAATAGATGCCCCTAGAGATAATTTCTACGTTTGATCTTAGATCTCTAGCTTTCCCAAGGATATCAAGAAACCTTCAGTTGATTTTGCGACACATTTTCGGGTGAGTTTTTCTTTTCTTTCTTTTTGTCACTTTTTTGTCGTTTCGCTTCTGTGAGTGTTTTTTTTCTTGTTTCTCTCCATATTTGTGGGAATTTTAACTTATATTAGCCTTTAAAAGTGTTGGTTTGGTTCTTCATTCGCATTTTATACATTTCACATCAACTTCTTCTTTTCACCCATTTATGGTTGTCATTTCAGAGACCTCCTATGCATGCTTGTTTTTCCTTTTGCATGTTGATATTCTGCACTTGATCTTCACTGATCTATTTTTAATTAGTGATATTTTCACTCTTACTTGTACCATCACTCATATCTGCCACTTCCCCATCCTCTTCTCGGGCATATCTTCGCTTCACTTGCCCAGAAGTAGCCATGTTCAACTAGGAATTGCGTAAGTCCAAGGCTCAAGCATTGGGCTTGGCCTCTGAGACTACGCAATGCACAATCTTAGATTTCACAACTATGAATTGTGTAGTCCTAGGGCTCAATCCCATCCTTGGCCATTGATACTACACAATGCATAGTATCTCCCTTAGTCTTCCCAAGATGAGATTGTGCATTACGCAGTCTCTAGCCCCAAGCCTCACCCCTGACTAATGAGATTGCGCAATGTGAAGTTCATGAGGACAGTATCTTCCCTCAACCTAGAAATTACATAGTTCTCCCACTTAGTTTTGTGGGTGTTTCCTTGATCTTGCTTTGTGAGTTAGTTTACTCGAGTTATTTTATGTTTTCCATGAGTGGATTTTTATCCTACAGGTACTGCATTTTTTTAGCACTTATCTCGATTAGTTACTGTCACTATGGCTCCCAAGATATCTACCTCAAAGGACACCACAAAGAGTAACACTACGGAGGCAGTTGAGAGTACTCTAGTGAATTTTCCAGTTTACTTAGATATTCATTTGTTCATACAAAAAAGCTAGGCATTACATGGAATAAGGTGAACGAGGTGTTCTTAACAAAAATATTCAAAGTAGATATAGAAGACTGGTAGGTTTATTTCAATGTCAAATGGTTAGTATTACACAAGATTGCATGCACGTACCTTGTTTTTCCATGTGCATACATTTTCATATGGATACTATCTCATACAGATAATAAGACCATGACCCTCAACAGTGCCGGTGGACAAAGGCTTAAGCAAGGTTTTACATGTCTACCTACCTGGTAGATGCAATTTGTGCACAAAATTATTTTCCTAGCTTGGATTGGACTTGGTCACCCAAAGAACATGTGGTACACATTTACTACAAGCTTCTTTCAGAGTGTAGTTACAAATGAGTGATGGAAAAGCTAACTAGTCACTTCCTCATTCCATTGTACTAGTTAATCTTTTAGGAAGAGCCACCTTGCATGTACCATGGGGAAATGGAAGCAGTGTCAGAAATAACAGATTGGTTTGCCTCACCAGATGGCACCTTTCTCAGGGTGTTTGGTGTACAGAAGTCTCCACATATTCTGTTGAGGTATGCCACCAAAAATTTGATCATGCAAGAAGTCACTTATCATCTCTCCACAAGGTTATTAGGAGTTTTACACAGGAAGAAGAAGGCACCTTGGCCCGTCCTTCCTCTGCAAATTGTATTGTACAAGATCAAGAATTTTTGTTATGCAACTAGCTCACAAAATGGAAGAAATGATAGATCAATGACTTAAAAATAAGTCTCTTCGAGGGGGAAGCCTCATTTACATTACACAAATGAACAATTCTTGGATGATAAAAATGACAAGACCTCATTTCTATATATAAGAGTCTAAGGGGTCACAATATAATCATAGCCTACATAACAATAATATTGGAAGGGCATAACAATAACAATAGTGGGTTTCTATGTGGCACAATAATAACAATATGGGGACTACATTGGCACAACAATACAATAAGGGGGTTGCACTAATAAAAAAGTGTTTTCCTCAACGCTTGAGTAGTTATGGATGCTTCCGTATAAAATTCTCATCCTCCCATGTGGAATCTTTAGCGGGTAAGTTCTTCCACTTTATGAGATACTTCGAAATTTATCGATTTCGTAGTTGTCATGTTCTTTTTTCCATGACTACTTCAAGTTCCAATATGAGTTTTCTTTCCTTGTCAAGTTCAAGAAATATTGTTTGAACTGGGAGCTTGTCACCTACAATCTTCTTTAAGCATGAAACATGGAGAACTAGGTGCACTCGAGAAGATGCAAGAAGCTCTAATTTGTATGCCATAGTACCAATATTTTGCAACACCTTATAAGGACCATAGTACTTTAGTGCTAATATATTATCCTTCTTATCTTGTTTGAGGGACATGTTTTTATATTGTTGTAGCCGTAAAAATACCGAGTTGCCTACATCAAAACTTCTTTTGCTGCAATATTGATCTTCCTATTGTTTCCTTCGATTCTACGCCAAAGTGAGGTTATCCTCTAAGAGTTGGAGAAATTGTTGTTGATGATTGATGTGGGCTTCCACTACTTGAACCTTATAATGATTGTCCAATACTTTTTGGAGATATGTGGAAATAGATGATTTCATTGTTTGAACTGCTAGTGAACATAATTGTGCAATTACGCATCATCGTTATTTCTTTAAAAGCTTTGTCATGCCATTAGAGTTGATTATCTTTCCTAGTTTCCTTGTGATACCCCTTAATTCAACTTCCTTTCCTTCCCAAAAAAATTCAAGAATTTTTTTTGAAAATTAAAAGCTATCGTACCCAAAGATTGTAACCATTTGACTCTTAGTACAACATCAACACCACCCATTGGAATGGAAAGCATTGGAATATTCAATACATATTCTCCCATGGATAGCTTGATATTATGAAACTTTCCAAAGAAATTTATGGTTCCTCCATTTGCAACCACCACTTGACACTTTGGTGCAAGATATAGGAAGCAATTCAATTCCTTGGCTATCTTACAATGAACAAAATTATGGGTACTACCCAAATCAATCAACATTACTACCTTTTTCTTCTTGATATGTCCTTCTATCTTCAGAGTTTGAGGAGTGGTAATTCTTATCAATGCATTAAAAGATATGGTCAGATTCATTTCTTCTTTCTCTGGGGTTGGTTCTTGGTGTATATCCTCTTCTTCTGATGTTTCTTGTTCCTTTTCTTCCTCCTCTTTCCATTCTATGTACATTAATTTCTTCTTAGTACACTTATGACCTTTAGTGTATTTTCTATCACAACTATAACAAAGACCTTTTGCTCTTTTTTCTTTCAATTTTTTTGGAGTCAACCTTGTAGGTTGTGGAAGGATAGGAGCAACAACACTTCCATCTTTATACTTGTGAGTTGTAGGATTCCTTGTTGCCATAATTTTTCTTTCAAATTGTTTTACCAACCTGAATGCCTTCTCTAATGAATCAGGTTCCCAAAGACGAACCTCATGTTGGATGTTATAATTTAAATTCACTATGAAGACATCAATCCTATGCTCCTTTGGAGTATCATGTATCCTTATATTCAATTTTTGGAAGTCCTCAATGTGCTCTGCCATTGAACCCTTTTGTTTGATATTTATCAATTTTCTAAATAAGATTTTGATCTTTGTATCCTCATAATGTGCTATCATTTCCTCCATCAAAATTAACTAGGGGAAAAGTGGTTTACGAGAATAAATCCCTCTATACCACACAAATTGATTCGGTTCTAAATATAAAGATGCAATACGTACCTTTTGTGGCAGTTGCACATCATGTATATCAAAATATTGCTCCATCTGTAGTATCCAAGTTATTGGATCCTTGCCATCAAACTTCCTCATATCTATATTTGGAATATGGTGGGTCTTCAATCCAATATTAGAGTATATGAAATCATGATTAACATTTTTTTTTTCTCATCATGAGTTTCCTCTACTACCTTTTTTGCCATTAGGAAGCATTTCTTGTAGCAACTTTGTGAAACCTTCCTTCAAACCCTCTATGTCTTTCTTCAAATCTTCAATGTTGCCTTTCAATTTTGCTTCTATACCATTAATGCCATCTTTCAAACCTTACATGTCTACTTTTAAACCATCCCTCTTAGCTTCCATTCCATTTTTGGTTACTCTTTGTGTAACAGCCCTGCTGAAAATTCCATGTAAAAAATATATAAATACCATGGTTGATGGGACATGTATTCCAAGATGAATGGTGGGAAAGGCATCCTAGGGGGTGTTCATTTGGTTTTTCATGGAAAAGGCAATGGCTAAGGCTATGAAAAGGCATGAGGCACTAATTGACATTTTATTTATGAAAAATAATGGAAACTAGGAGAAAAGGAAGGTGAAAGATCATAGGTTGCATGTGAGGAGGAAAATGAAGAAAAATAATGAAAAATGAAGAAAATACATGCCTCATTAATAAAGAGGCTTTTGAGGATCAGTAAAAAAGTTTGGTCAGTGAAGACTTGGTTAGTTCAGTATTGGAGCACTCTCTCTCTCATATTCTTGGATACTTAGAATTTTCTTAGAGCACTCTTGGAGGGTGTGGAACATTTGGATTCTTGGATCAAGAAGGAAAAGGAAGAGTAGGAAAGTGCAAGAAGGCATCGGCATCAGCAACTACATCATATTTTCTTGCAGGTACCGAGTTTCATGTATGATTTCTTCACTAGTTTTGCACATGCATGGCATATGCATGTGGTTTCTTGGTTGTGATATGTCATTGGAATGGAGGAATGCCTGGATCAACAATGGATTGCCTAGCCTTGCCATTTCCTGGATTGCCATGGTGATTGCGGGTTTACTTTCATTGTTTTGTTTTGGTTGTTTCTCATGTTTCCTTAGATTGGGTTGAGTTATTAGTCCTAGAATCCTTGGTTGAACAAACGCTCTGGAAGCCTTGTAATAGCTTGGGTTGAGTTACTAGTCCTGGAAGCCCTAGTTGGACAAATGGTCTGGAAGCCCTTGGTGGGTTGAGTTACTAGTCTTGGAAGCCTTGGTTGGGAAAATGCTCTAGATGCCATGTATACGTTGTGGGTTGAGTTACTAGTTCTAAAATCCTTGGTTGGACAAATGCTATGGAAGCCCCGGAAGGCTTGGATGGAGACCAATCTGTTGATGGTTTTTGGTGATGTCTAGCCATGAGGTGGAATCACTATTTGATGGGATGAGGTGGATGGCTTGTGGAAGCCCTGGATGAATTTTTATTGATTTGTTCTATGAGATCCCACATTCATGCTTGGAATATGGCACGGGGATGAATGACTAAAGAGATATTTGGCTCAGCCATTCTACAGTCGGGTGGAATGTGGTATTCCCATCTTTAGTTTGTTCACTTCATTCATTAATGAGAAATCAATTCCCTTGATTTTCATGTGAAAATGCACTGATGTATTTATGGATTTGAAGGCTAATATTTTTATTGTATTTAAGTTCCTATTATGCTAGTTATATGCATGTTTTATGACAATAGCTATGTATGTCTACAAGCATGTTTTTACTTGTTTGTGAATGGATAATGTGTCTATGAATTAATGGAGGATAATGCAGAAAATGGCATGAGGTAAAAATGGTTCATAGTGATTCTCAGATAAGTATGAGATCCCTACAGTTAATTCTGTTATTTACACCTATAGGTTACATGTTGAGGATATGTTTGATGAAATGCTTGTCATGGCTAGTAGGGGTCTAGTTATGTTATTATTCATCTTATTTCTTTTGCATCCTTGTTTCCTTGTATCCTTACCAATTTGAAGTGATCATTCCATTATGGGCAGTGTCCCAGGCTCTGAGCCAAAAAAAGTGGCTCAAATCCCAGAATGCTAGCAAAACAGAGTGTTAATTTAGAGACTAACTCGCTTGGGCAGTGTCTGGGAAGTGTTATAACGTGCCTCGCTAGTGTCTGGGGAGTGTTAGTCTGGAAAATAACTCACATAGGCAGTGCCTAGGAAGCGTTATGCTGCCCTAAGTTTCTCAAACAACAGTAGGACCCAGGGACAGTTTGTCTGATTGGTTGACTTGTCTCCTGAAGTTTATGTGGATGGTGTTGGATAAATATGTGTGATGTTCTATTCATTCCATTTCCTTAAAGTCACCAAGGAGGTTGAATCTTATCATAGTGGCCTCTCATCGCATCTTGACCCCGACTAGCTGGTTGCTTGGGTAGATGTGGCAGGAGGGCGTTTCACTTTGCGAGAGTGAAATTTGTTACACTTGGTCTCGTAATTTTGATATATCATGTTACATTTCTTCTTCTTATTCATGTTTCATAGTAGAACTTTTGGGTTTTTTACTATGTGTTTCCCTTCTATTTCTTCAAGTCATCAATTAATGATATTTATGCTTCAGTATTCCCTTTGAATCACTTCAAACTATTTTTTCAAACAAAAAGTATGCAATTTCTTTAAAAATACACACCTTTTTCTCGCTTTGTAGGAGCTCGATATTGAATCTATTTTATCTCTGTAATTTCATATCCCCAAAGTTTGAAATTTCGTCCTGTGGTAGCCCTCTAAGTCCTCTTTCCCACCCCACAAGTATGATCAAGATTGAATTCTCCAAGAAAGTGATATTCCCAATCTCTCACGATGACCTGATTATAGACTAGTTTAGTAGAGTGAACTTTTAAGAAATTCCACATACCATTATTCCGACCTTCGGCCCTAAAAACTATACCAAACATACTACAATCCATTCTGTTTCTGTCACTTTTACGAAATTTTAATTTGATACTCAAAGAGAAACTTATGAATATTTTCCTCAGGTCACCTGTTTGAGATGGAATTCGAGATCCTGCAAAAACCCTAACTTCCTTAGTTCATATCTCTGAAAATATAGTAAGAAAATATCTAAAATTTGGACATGAGTTTCATCAGTATTTCATCTCAAATGGATTTTAATTTCAACTTCTGAAGCTTCATAGAAAGAAATTTATAGTGAAAATTCCACGATGACCTGTTTGAAGCAATGAAACCCTAAAATCCAAAGCTCTAATACCAAATGTTATACAACCAGCTCACAAAATAGAAGAAAAGATAGATCAACAACTTCAAAATGAGATTCTTCAATGGGGAAAGCTCCTTCACACAAATGAACAATTCTTGGATGATACAAATGATAAGACTTCCTTTCTATATATAGGAGTCTAATGGGTCACAATATAATCAGAGCCTACTTAACAATAATAATGTAAGGGCACAATAATAACAATAGTGGGCTTCCATGGGGCACAATAATAAAAATATGGGGACTACATGGGCACAACAATACAATAAGGGGGTTGCACTAATAACAATAAGGTGCTACACTAGTAGTATAGGGACCTAACAATTTGAATATCATAAACACCGAAGGCAAGGATATTAAGAAGTTCACATTTGGTCATTTAGACTTCAATCCATACTATCCTAGGAGTGTTTGAAAAGAACATTGTGTGGGAATTCATTTAAGTGGCCGAGTGGAACACTTTACAGGCCCAAGCAGGAAGAAATGAAAAATTGCTATAATGCCTCCAAGTCTCGTGAACCAGTTAGTTTTGCAAGAACATCATAGGTTTCTCCTCAAAAGGAAGTCACTTTAGAGGAAGCACCAACAAAAAGGCACAAGCCAGTGTGTGGAAATGATAAGCGGAAATTTGCACATAGTCTGATGAAAGAGAAAGCTACAAGATGAAAGAAAATCCAATCATCTTGAAAGTGGCCATAACAGTAGAAAAGAGGAGGAAACAAATGAGGCAGGAAGAAAATATGAAGCAGAGGGAAGAAAAAGAGAGAGGATATTGGAAGAAGAAATGCATAAACAAGAAGAAGAATAAAAGAAGAAGAAGCAACATGGAAACAAGCTAAGGAATAAGAGAAGAACTGATTGCTAAAATAAGGGAGAAAGTAGATGTAGGAGAATGAACATACTAAGGAAATTGAGGAATTGATTGCAATTCAAGACATGGAGGTGGAACCATATCCATTAAACTAGGATGTTGACCTTCTGTCAAGCACTCACCAGGTCACCATTCAGTCTCCCCCTCATCCGAACGTAGAGAAAGCTCCAAGCGAAGAAGAGGAAAGTGTTCCTCTTGATGATGGCTTGGTCATGGATACATACATTCTGACTTACAATGACATTCAAAAGAAGGTCGTACAAGAAAGGAAGAAACATTTTCTGGATGATCTCAAATCTCCTGCATTGGTTAGAGAAGGGTGATTGTAATGGACACTAGGATAAATACAGAAGCCATATCTGCATCCAACTTGGCTTTCGCAGGTGCTACCAAGTTAAACACGGAGTGCCTCATGGTTGAGAACATGAAAATGACAAAGAACTTGTAGGCTGGAAGGCAAACAATTGAGCACCTCCAAGCAGAGGTCTAGAAAGAAACTTCCACATAGGTATATTTGGAAGAACTCAAGGCATCCATAACTGGTGCAGTATCGACATTGGGAGAAACCACATGGAGCCTCTATGGGGAGCTCATCACCATGCATAAAGCAGTAGTCCACTTACAGTCATGCAATAGAAGTGTTGTTAGGTCCCTATAATACTAGTGTATTGCCCCATTATTACTATCATTATAGCCCTTATTATTATTTTTGTGCCCATCTTGTCCCCATATTTTTATTATTATGCCTCATAGAAGCCCACTATTGTTATTGTTGTGCCCTTACATTATTATTGTTATGTCGACTCTGATTATATTGTGACCCCTTAGACTCCTATATATAGAAAGGATGTTTTGTCATTTGAATCATCCAATAATTATTCATTTGTGTAATGTAAAGGAGGTTTCCCCCTCAAAGAGACTAATTTTAAAGTTGTTTATTTGTTTTTCTATATTTTTGTGAGCTAGTTGCATAACATTTGGTATCAAAGCTTTGGATTCTAGGGTTTCACTACTTCAAACAACTCCTTGTGGAATTTTCACTATAACTTTGTTTATATGAAACTTCAGAATCAGAAGAAAAAAAAAACCCCCATTTGAGATGAAATCGTTATTAACGTCGTGTCTAAATTTCATATCTTTTCTCGCTATATCTTCGGAGATATGATCCAAGGAAGGTAGGGTTTTTGCAGGCTCCCAAAATCCATCTCAAATAGGTGACCTGGGAACATTGTCATAATGTTCTCTCTGAAAATTAGATTCAAATTTCATAAAAACTAATAGAAATTAGACGGACTGTAGTTTGTTGGGTATCAATTTCAGGTATGAAGGTGGAAATAGTGACACGTGGAAATTTGCACAAGTTCTCTCTACTGAACCAGTCTATATTCAAGTCATTGTGGGATATTTGACATAACTCTTTCTTAGAGAACCCAATATCGATCAAACTTGTGGAGTTGGAAAGAAGACTCAGATAAATAACACAAGACGAAATTGTAGACCTTAGAGATCCTCCATTACAGAGACACAACAGATTCAATATCGAGCTCCTACAAAGAAAAAAAGGGTGTGTATTTTTTTTAAATTTGCATAAGTTTTGTTTGAAAAAATAATTTGAAGTGATTCAAAGGGCATAGTGAAGAATAATACTCATTAATTGATGCCCCAAAGAAATAAAATGGAAACACCTAGTAAGCAACCTGAAAGTTTTACTATGAGGCTTGAAGAAGAAGAAGAAATGCAACATGATATATCAAAATTACGAGACCAGGTGCAACAATTTTCACTCTCACAAAGAATAACCAAAAATGAAATGGAAGTTAAGATGGATGGTTTGAAGAATAGATTAAAATCATACATGGAAGGATTGAAGAATGGAATGAAGGCTGATATGGATGACATGAAAGATAATATGGAAGATTTTAAGAATGGTTTAAAAGAAGACATGGAAGGTTTCAAGGATGGTTTGACAAGGTTGCTACAAGAAATGATTTCTAATATCGAAAAGGTATTAGATGAAACTCATGATGAGAACAAAATAAATGTTAATCATGATTTTATAGACTCTAACATTGGATCAAATACCCACCATGTTCCAAAGATCGATATGGGGAAGTTTGATGGCAAGGATCCTGTAACATGAATACTACAGATGGAGCAATATTTCGATCTCCATAATGTGAAAAACACACAAAAGGTACGCATTGCAACTTTATATTTGGAACCCAATCAGTTTGTATGATATTGATGGCTTTTCTCCCATAAAAAAATTCTCACTTGGTCGATTTTTATGGAGGAAATGATGGCACATTATGAGGATACAAAGAGCAACACCTTCTTTAGTCAATTGATAAATCTCAAACAAAAGGATTCAATGGTGGAGCACATTGAGGACTTCCAAAATTTGAAATATAAGGGTAAATGATATTCCATAGGAGCATAGTATTGATGTGTTCATAGGACCTTAAAGGATAACATCCAACATGAGGTTCACCTTTGGAACTTGATTCATTGGAAAAGGCATTCAGGTTGGCAAGAAAAATTAATGGCAAAGAGGAAGCCTACCACTCACAACTATAAACATGGAATTGTTGCTACCCCTAGCCTTCCACAACCTACAAGGTTGACACCACAACAATTGGAAGAAAAAATAGAAAAAGGCATTTATTATAGTTGTTGTAGAAAATACACTAAAGGTCATAAGTGTGTTGAGAAGAAATTAGTTTACATAGATTGTGAAGAGGAGGAAGAAAAGGAAAAGAAGTGTCAAAGGAAGAGGATATACACTAGGAATCAACCCTAGAGAAAGAAGAAATGAATCCAACCATATCTTGTAATGCATTGGCAGGAATTACCACTCCTCAAACTCTCAATATAGAAGGACATATCAAGAAGAAAATGTAATAGTGTTGATTGATTCGGGTAGTACCCATAATTTTATTCATTGTAAGATAGCCAAGGAATTGAATTGCTTCCTATATCCAGCACCAGAGTGTCAAGTGATGGTTTCAAATGGAGGAACCATAAACTGCTCTGGAAAGTGCCTTAATATCAAGTTATCCATGGGAGAATATGTATTGAATAGTCCAATTATTTCCATTCCAATGGGTGGTGTTGATGTTGTACTAGGAGTCCAATGGCTACAATCTTTGGGTATAATAGCTTTTAATATTCAAGAAATTTTCTTGAAATAATTTTGGGAAGGAAAGGAAGTTGAATTAAGGGGTATCCCAGGGAAACCAAGAAACATAATTATCTCTAACGACACAACAAAGCTTATAAATAAATAACAACGGGTCATAATTGCACAATTATGTTCACAAGAGGTTCCCACATAGAAATCCTATAATTCTCCAAATCTCCAAAAAGTCTTGGACAATCATTCCAAGGTATTTGAGACTCCCAAAGGCCTCCCACCTATTCATGATCATGACCATGCTATTCATTTGATTCCATAAAATGTTCCTCCAAACATCAAGTCTTACAGATATTCGTATGCCCAAAAGAGTGAAATTGAACATATGGTTGTAGAAATGCTAGAGGCTGGTATAATTCAACCTAGTCAAAGTTCTTTCTCTGCTCCAGTAGTATTGTTGCACAAGAGGGATGGATCATGGCACATGTGTCTAGATTATAGGGAGCTCAATAAGCTCACTATTAAATACAAATTTCCCATTCCATTCATTGATGAATTATTGGATGAATTACATGGAGAAATTTACTTCACCAAGTTGGATCTTTATTTAGGATATCATCAAATCAGAATGAAGACCAAAGACATTTTGAAAACATTATTTAGAACTCATGACAGTCATTATTAATTCTTGGTCATGCCTTTTGGCCTTACCAATGCACCTTCTACATTTCAAGGTTTGATGAATTCCATTTTCAAACCCTTCCTTAGAAAGCTTGTGTTAGTATTTTTTGATGATATACTAATCTACAAAAAGTCTTGGAAGGATCATGTTCAGCATGTTGATAGGGTGCTCAAACTATTGGAGGAGGAACAATTATATGCAAAAACTTCCAAATGTTTCTTTGGAGTACAGGAGGTGGAATATCTGGGTAATATTGTATCTCACGAAGGTGTTAAGGTAGATCCTAGGAAAATTAAAGCCATTAAGGAATGGAAAATTCCCACATCCATAAACCATATGCTGGGATTTCTCAGGTTGATAGGGTATTATCGCAAGATTGTTAAGAATTATGGGGGAATAGAAGCACCTCTAACAACATTACTGAAGAAAGATGCATTTTCTTGGACTCCAAAAGCAACGAGGGCCTTTGAAAATCTTAAAGAGGCAATGTGCCAAGCACCGGTATTAGCTATGCCATACTTCACAAAAGCCTTTATTGTGGAATGTGATGCCTCAAGAAATGGAATTGATGAACTTTTAATATAAGAAGGAAGACCCATTTCTTTTGAAAGTCATCCAATCCAAGGAAATTATTTACTCAAAGCTATTTATGAGAAGGAAATGTTGGCAATACTACACGCACTTAAGAAAAGGAGACCTTACATAATGGGAAGACACTTCAAGGTAAAAACAGATCATGATAGACTTAAATACTTTTCAGAACAAAGATTATCTTTAGAAGAGAAACAAAAATGGATCACAAAGATGATGGGTTATGACTTTGAAATCATCTACAAAAAAGGAAAGAAAAATGTTGTTGCACATGCACTCTCAAGAAAGGATGAGGATGTGGAAGCATTGTTTTGTTCCATTTCTATTATTCAACCAAATTGGATAAACGAAGCAAGGGATGAATGGAAGAATGATGAAGAAGTGCAGGAAATCATTCAAAAGTTGCAACAAGATCCCAGTACATATAAAACATTTAGCTAGAAAAATGATTGGCTATGGTACAAAGATCACTTATACCTCTATAAGAATTCCCAACTCAAACAAAAGATTACTCTCAAATTGCACACCTCTTCGTTAGGAGGGCACTTGGGATTTTTAAAAACTTACCACAGGGTTAAGAAAGAATTTTTTTGGGATGGCCTTAAATCTTATATTCAAAAGTTTGTGGTGGAATGTTTGGTTTTCCAACAAAAAAAAATTGAAACAATTAAGACCCTGAGTCTGTTACAACCTTTATCCATTCCAAGTCAACGTTGGGAGGAGGTTTCAATATATTTTATCACAGGTCTACCCAATTCTGAAGGAAAGAGTGTCATCATGGTGGTAGTTGATAGACTTACCAAGTATGCACAATTTTGTGCATTATCTCATCCATTTAAAGCTAGTACAGTTGCTACTGCATTTATGGAAACAATACAAAAGCTACATGGAAACCCAAAGATTATTGTAAGTGACAAAGATCCCATTTTCACTCAAAAATTTTGGACAGAATTATTTTCTTGTTTGGGTACTCAATTAGCTCATATCTCATCTTATCATCCTCAATCTAATGGGCAGACTGAGATAGTCAACAAAGGTTTGGAAGGATATCTTCGTTGCTTTGTACTGATAAACAAATGCAATGGGTGAAGTGGTTGCCTCTGGCTGAATGGTAGTATAACACTTCCTTCCATACTACTGAAAAAAATGGCCCCATTTATGGAACTTTATGGATATCATCCACCATCCATCACATCATCTTTAAGAGAAAATTCTCAGGTTTAAGTAGTGGAAGATCACATCGAGCACCAACAACAAGTTCTTCAACTCTTAAAGGATATCCTCACTTTGGCACAAAATAGAATGAAACAACAAGAAGATTAACATCACAGTGAAAGAAGTTTTGATGTAGGTGATTGGGTATTTGTACGACTACAACTGTACAAACAAATGTCCCTCAAGCAAGCTAAGAAGGATAATAAATTATCACCAATGTATTATGGTTCGTACAATGTGTTGAAAAGATTGGTACTATGGCATACAAATTGGAGCTTCCTACATCTTCCTGAGTGCACCCAGTTCTCCATGTTTCATGCATAAATAAGGTTATAGGTGACAAGCACCTAGTTCAAACAATATTGCCAGAAGTTGACGAGGAAGGAAGAATCATATTGGAACCTAAAGCAGTCACAGAGACAAGAACTAGATAGCTATGAAATTGATCAATTTCAGATTATCTCATCAAGTGGAAGAACCTACCCACTGAAGATTCCACATGGGAGGATGATAATTTTATACAGAAGCATCCAAAACTGCTCAAGCATTGAGGAAAACACTTTTTTGAAGGAGAGGGGCATAATAGGTCTCTATAATACTAGTGTATTCCCCCATTATTATTGTCATTGTAGCCCTTATTGTTATTGGTGTGCCCATGTTGTCCCCATATTGATATTATTGTGCCCTATAGAAGCCCACTATTGTTATTGTTGTTCCCTTACATTATTATTGTTACGTCGGCTCTGATTATATTTTGACCCCTTAGACTCCTATATATAGAAAGGAGGTTGTGTCATTTGAATCATCCAGGAATTATTCATTTGTATAATGTAAAGGAGGCTTCCCCCTTGAAGAGGCTGATTTTGAAGTTGTTGATCTATTTTTCTATCTTTTTTGTGATTTGGTTGCATAACAAGTGTTAGGAGAATGCTAAATCCCTCAAGATTGTCCATACAACCATCATTGTCATGCGTGAGTGGTCAATGCAATACAGAGGGGCACCATACGGATTGGAAAAGAAAACAAGGCAACATGCATAATTGGATAAATCACAAGTGCATATGATCATTCAAAGTAACAAATAACTCACCTCATTCATCACCAATATTCAAGCCTAATACACATGATTATACAACAATGCAGATTTCATGGTGGAATCACATAATATCCCTTCAATTAGCTCACCCATTGAAGCCAAGCACAAGAACCAAGTCAGGTAGGAGGTCGAAGAATACTTGGACCATCTCAGACATATCGCTACCAAGGAAGATATGAAGTTGTGTTGAAGGCTAGAATTTGACTGCTCAACATCAGGGAACACCACCCAGCCGGGAGCTTAAAGCAACTCTATTTCCATTGAATTTGTTGGGTCCAACTAGGTATAAAGGGATCAGTTTCCCATTTTAAAGATATTAATATAGTAACAGAATGAAAACTGATGAAATGATTTTATAGCTAATGATAGAGTTACTAAATAAACTTATTCTACATAATTCCCCAGATAGTACATCTTTGTACGTGATTCAAATAAATATTTCACAAAGTAAATATCAATATAGATCATTCAATACTTTGATGAAAAAAATCATATATGATAAAATAAGTTAATTAAATAGTTAATTAATTTAGCTAGTTAAGACTCAATCACACGAAAAAATCTTGGTATCGCATACATAATCACAAATAATTCAATCCTGCACATCAATAGTGATAATGATTTATTGTTTTCAAAACATTTATATAATGTAATAATGCATAAGAGATTCACTATCTATTTCAACAATACATAACAATATCAGAAAGACAATAATACCTGATGCATTAGTGCTCTGCTTATGAAAAATATAGCTTTCGGGCTCAACTTATTAATTAGATAACTTTCAATCAAACAATAGTGCAAGTTCAAAGTTGTCTTCTCAAAATTCTGGACCCCTTTCTAAAGGCATGAAAGGGGTTTAAATAACCTATTAATATTACAAAAATAGTAAACTTAAAATAAAAGTATTCAAAAAATCTTCAACAAACTTAGCTAACATAAAGGACAGCTAAATTAGTGATTTGTTGCAACAAGAACTCGTGACTATGCTCCAGATTGATACTTCATCTGCTCTCTGAGATTGTATATGTTCGTGAGCAGCTTCAATAGGAGGAGATGTACCAATTGCATGCACATTTGTCCGATAAAACCTGCATCACTAAGCACTGGAATAAATTGTAATGTTTCATTCGAGAGACACCTCATCATGAACCACTTATTATGAGGCTTCACTAGAAAATGCCAATAACTTTCAAGGTTTTCTTGTGAACTCTGAATGTCTTGAAACTTCTTTTTAGATTTTTCCCGCCAAGATTATTTTAAATATTTGACATTTGGAAAGGTGTCCTTTGGGAATTATTGAATTAGATTAGCTTTCAATAAGGCATCTATGATGTGTTCAGTGAAATTAAAGGCAAGAGTTCTGTCTCTAATAATATCCATTTCTTCCCATTTCATTTTGATGTCCCAGTCACCAAAAACGATATCCTTTTGTGATTCTTCAATCCGAAGAAGATTAGATGATCTTCCATAAGCACTATCTTGCCAATCTATATACTCAGAAATTTTCTCATTTATATCTTCATAAAATGTCCTCAAATAGGACAATTAGTTTACTAAAGAATAGATGGTCTTTGACAAGTCATGAATTAAAGCCAATTTGTGACAGAAGATAGCCTGCTCATTTGTTAGGAGTATGTCCAGTTCTGATGCTTCCTTGCGGACTTCATTTATATTTGGATTTTCCATTAGCTGGTTCATTCTTTGTTGCAACTACAGTATCTGTTCATCCTTTTCCTTTACTTTATATTCAAATTGTATCTTTAAATATTAACAATTTTCTCCAACTTAATAAGATTTGCTTTCCATTGTTTCTCAATCACTTGCTTTTCAATCTAGAAAGTTTGTTCTAATTGAATAATCCTTTGATCCTTTTCTTTCATTAGCAGTTGTATTTTTGCAATTTTATCATTGGTATCACTAACGTAAGCTCCTACAAACTAAGATAATCTGTTCAATTCCTTGTCAGGAGTTGTTTGAGCTCCTTCTCAGATAACTTGAAAAGGAGTCTTATTTGTAACTAGCGCTTGCGATTGTTCTAGATTTTTTTTCTTCCTTGACCTGCTCATCACTACTTTATGCTTTGGACTGTAAAATATATCCAAAGGTGGGATTTCCTCAATTTGAGGACTATCTCGGTAGTAGGAAATGTAGGAATTATCTCCATATCATCGGAAACAGTTGATCGATTGACAATCTCACCATTAATTTTGTTCTCGGGATTTTTAGGAATTGTATCCCCTTGGGAAGCCTGAATCATAAACGAGGTTGTCCCTATAGTTTCTAGAACCTATTATGTCTCTCTACTGACTGTATCCTATCTACTTGTATATCGGTTAAGATACCTGTAACCCAAGTTTCTTTTGTTGAAAAAACACGGTTGAACTCCTCCCACAATTAATCCAATTTGTTCTCCTCTTTCATTTCACTTGCTTGCTCAACATCTATAGTAGTTGTTTCGGAGACATGGGAAACAGTTAGATATTTTGAAGAGGAAGTTAATGCATCCCAAACTTCTGAGTTTTGTCAAAATTTATCCAACAATTATTATGGAAAATGGGTTATTCTTCATTGACGATATTGATTGAATCTAATCAATTCATCAAGACTTATACAGTTTCATGCTAATTTCTCTACCATATAATATTATGGAACCATTTCAAACAAATCATCAAACTTGTCAGGCTCGCTTGAAAATGATTTGAGCTTAGCCTGCGTTGTAACATCTTTTGCTACGCCATGAGGGTCATATGGCCTATTTAGTAATTTGAAAACTAAAGGCTTTTAATTTTTCAATTTCAATTAAGGAATGCTTGAAATTTTCCAAGGCATAGGTACCACACGAGATGGGAAAACATGGTCAAGAGAATTTCTTGGCATCTTTACGTACTTTAGTTAAGCCCTTACCAATTGTTTGATAAGTGACTTCCTTGGCCAAAAATTTATCTGGGACCAAATGGGGCAAAACATGAGGATGGGAAATGCTACCAAACCGCTTTCCTATAGGCTTTAGGTCTTTATTGGATTATGTAGTAAGTCTAGGGGATTTTCTACCAAATACCTCTTCGTGGATAGGGAGCATGACCTCATGAAATATTTTGTAGAAGTGAGCATGGTATTTGGTTTCCCAAAGGATATCTTAATAAACAGATATAGGACTAGGAAATTGGTCTATCCATTTCCATCCAAGAGATAGAAAATCATAAGAAAAATAAATTGTGTCCATGACATAGGTGCTCATAAAGAAAGGAGGGGTCGTTCTTTCAAGAACATTGCACTTTTGTCTATAATTGCGTATTTGGGTGATAAAATTGTTGGATAATATAGTTGCCCCAATCCATGATATAGCCATCAACAAAGGATTCTATGAATGACACCCATTTTTCAAAGAATTTCTGTGTATTTGGATAGCCATAGAGGCGACATAACATAACATAAATATGAGAGAAAGGGACAACAATAGAGGCTAATGAATACATATGCCTGTCCTCTTGCTTATGTTTTTTCGGGTCCCTTCTCCATTCTCTGATTAGGTCCACAGGGTTTGGATTCTCTTGCATGAATTTCTAGGTGAATTCTATATTATATTTCGTTTGAGGTTGAGGTAGATGATACATTTTCCATAAATTCTCATCTCTAAAAGACCCAATAACTTTCTTCCTTGGAGTTATAAACATTTTTTCCATAATGTCCAGATGGTTGATAACCCATCTCACCATATCTGTATATGATAGAATCTTGGGGCAGGCAACAATTCTATGAAGAAATGAATTGGCCACACCATTCCATGTGGCATTATTACTTTGAGGAGAATCGTCAACAATAGTAGTATGTTTCACAATTATTCTTGGATTTTCATCCTCGAATAGTTTGTGTATCACCTCCCAAGATGTGAAACCTACATCTGGAGTGCATGTGGTATCTGTAAATAATGGAGACATCTTGGACACTTCTTTAGGGGGGAAGACTAGTTATTGTTGTATTATGGACTTCCACCTCATCTTGATTATTGTAGACATGTCCTTTAACTTCTCTTTATTATAATTTACCTATAAAGAAAAAAAACCAAGATAAGAAGCAAAAGCTTCTAAGAAGCAAAGAGTCATATCAATTGAATGTGAGTTTTATGGAAATCCTTTCTCATTAACTCAAAATTATTAAAAATCATCAAAAAACCTCGAAATTAGAAATATGTAAAGTGGTCATTTTATTGGAAAATATTTATCGTCATTTGGTATTGGGTGATATCGACATAGCGTAGCAATCTGAGAGTTCCAAAAAGTATATAAGCATGTGATCTATATTAGCAAAATATTGGAGTTTAACAGAATGTGATATCAACATTTGTCAATTGATGGAATGCGTTATCAGCTCTTGATGGATTGTGATATTGGTTTCGGCATTTCACATTTCTGCATATCAGCTTTTTCGCAATTTGGCTTTTTGCAATCAGTGTATTGGCTTTTCACAATCAGATTTTTGGGATTTCGCAATGCACTATTCTTTGAAAGCACTGATACCATGCGTACCTTTTAATAAGATCAATTCTTTTATGGTTTTTTCATTTATTTATTATGATTTCAAGATTCATTAAACTAGTAATTTTTCTCCTTAAAATACAAAATGATTCCCAAAAGGTTTTATGCCCCTTTCATAAACTTTCTTGTTTTATTAAAAAAAAAAAGAGTAAATATAAAACTCATCCTATTTTATCTAAACAAGGAAGGATTCTATCCTAAAATTTTTAAAGGGTCTCCATTATTCATTCTCCTAAGTCTAAATATAATGGGGGGTTGTTGAGTACCACAACAATTGGTGACACACTCGATGAAACAATTAATCTCTGTAAGATGTCAATCTTTATCAAGAAATTTCTTTAGAAAGTTTTTTAAAAATGATTGAAATCTAGGTCGATATAGATAACTCTATGTTGACGGTGCTAGACCTGCCAACATGTCAAGGGGATCTCCCGTTAAGAAGTCCCAATTAGACCTCAAACTATTTGGTGTAGGAGTCCCAGCAGTGGGTCGTAAGGTAGTGCCTTGATCGTGATGTCGCACAAAGGCAAGTAAGATAACTCTGTTAGTAACAAGGGTGTGACTGATGCAAAGTGTCAAGGAATGTGTACGAGAGGTTCCAACACTTCACAGGGAGACGAAGGTGAAGGCAAGTTCCAGGTTGAAAGGGATTAGTCCCAACTTGGCTACGAACATACCACACAAAGGACATTCACAGCTTCTGGTGAAGCAGTCCACTCGGATGCGGCAGTCACAACACATAAAGTAAGATAACACGAACAACACTCACAGATCAGTTCGAGATGAGTGTGACAGTTAATATAGCAAGGTTCATGAGAAAGGTTCGTCTGATGTTCGGCAGAGCAGTCGACACGGACGATGACATCATTAACAACATATGCAACACATTAACAACAAGGTTTATATAACTGCATACAAATCAGTTCATATATAAGTATCTAAGTTAAACAACATATATCATTAAGGCAGCCATAACAATCCAGCTACAATAACAACTTATGCATGAAAATGTGTTGTTTCTTATTATTAAAGAAGTGTAAGTCACAATCATACAATACATCATGTAAACCTTCTAGCCACAATAGTGGAATGTTACAACCACATCCGCTTGCTCCTCCAAAGAGATGTACTAGCTTTGTGCAGTGGAGAAGCCAAGGCACGTTACAATATTGTCCAAGCCTTCTTCAAGATAGTCTTAGTAGAATCTTGGCTGACAAAAATCCTATACAATGAGTTATGAGGGACTACTTATAGCAAAGGGTAGGGTGACCCTTGACATTCCCCTTTGTAATAGTTCAACTACCCTCATGACTCTTTACCTACTCTATGACTGTTACATCCAACCATTGACACTTGACTTACACTTGACATGACTCAACATTACAATGCACATGTACTCATGTGAGACAACATGGCTTGAGAAAGCCTTGCAAGACATCACTGACACTTGGTCTGTTGTGATGAGACCAACTCTTTGACATGCTTGTGGTGGTGATGGTGGTGAGCCGATGCTAAGCTTGGTCATCCGTGATGGTGTGCATGCACCTCATGGTGACATCTTGTTGAAGCAAACTCTGCCTCCATTGCATCCAGTGCATTGGTTCGACCCCTTCATCCAACTAGTTTGCTAACATGCACATGGTATTCTTAGGTATATTTGAACTGGAAACACATTGATGCATAGTCTCTGTGGTGATCTCCAAATGTGTGTTGGTGGCCCTACGCATCAACTTTCTGAAGTACATGTTCAGCCCTAGTTGGACTTGCTTCTTTTCTTCACTTTGGTGAGTGTGTCGAATGGGTTGGATTGCATGCATGCACTCAACGACATGCATGATGTTGAATCCCTTGCATGTGATCAACAACACTACTCATCATATATGCTCTGTGTCAACTGTTGTGATGGATCCTTCACTTGTATGGGCACAGTTTCACCCATGAGTGCATGTTGCGCTCACTGGTGTTATTGCTCCTGTTGCAACTCATTCGTCCATCTGTGTAGCTTCATTTTCTTCCTCAGTTGTTGCTTCAACACATGCAACTCCTTCTTTGTTCCATCTTCTGCCTTCACATGATCTTCATGTCGCACCATCACCTCATAACCTGAGTCTCCAAAGTTGCCTTCATTATCAGTGGATCTGCTTGAACTTGCAACATTTTTTCACCTTTTTGTTGCCAACAACCTTCCTCTTGCATTCATTATATTCATTGCTTTCGATGCATTCCCTGCATTCGTTGCATTCAGTATGCTACCCTCAACTGTTGTTCATGATGTTGCTTGTTGTGATGCTACTACTTGGTGTCCTTGTCTATGAACAACTTGATGTCTTTGTGAGTAGGCAAGCTCACAAACACTTGATTGATTGCATCCCCAAGCATGCTCTGAACAATATCTTCATCTTTTCTCTCTTGGAAACCATTGTACCTATACTACTGAGAGGTAGATGAGACCTTTGATACTTAGATACATGGAAACACTCATATAAAGCAATCTATCAGTCGAAAACCAAAATGAACATGAGAACTGACTTGCATCATACTTGGGTAAATGATCGTGAAGGTTGCGTAATTTCAGCCGAAAGGTCGGGAGACTGACTGCCAAGACTGCTCAAGGCATATTCTAGGCTACTAGGAGATTGGCTGACTACTGGAAGTGTGCAATGCATAGTCCAATCTGGCTGCTAACTGCTGGGATTGCACAATGTGAAATTCCCACTAGGAAGGATTGCTGGCCCAAGGACAAATTTGCACAATTTCTTGGGCCAAGTAGTCATTTTCCTCCAGAAACGCACAAAATAGTCTTGGATGGTAGTGTCGGGCATGAATGCATAAATATAGAGAGGAAGGTGAGCCTTCCTTCCCTAGATTACGCAATTCAGCCTTGGTGAAGGCAGAGTCCGGGCCAAGGTTGGCCCAACTCGTTGAAGGGCAACTAAAAGAAACTAAGACAGTAACTGCATGGTGACACTAAGTGATAGCAGAAGTGATTGAAAGTGCATTCAAAACATGAATGAAATATTCAGAAAATAGATCAACATGCATGTGGGTGAGGCAGTTCAGCAATTGGGTGAATGTCCATGCAACCCAGTTTCATGCATGCAACAACAGTGAGATAGCAACGAAAAAAGAAATAGATCTAGGAAAAGATAGTATATATTTAAACGATAGCAAGATTTCAAAGAAATCAAGCAAACAGTACTCCCACAAGCGAACACACAAAAAGCAACAGAAATGCAGCACAAGTCATGGGAAGTGGGCTTACCTAAAAACAGTTGAGTTGAATGTATTGACTACTCCTAGATATGATGTGGGATATCAGAGATGCAAGGTTGATGTGAGGAATGAGCTCTGCAGCATCGGTTAATGATTTTTTATAACATCGAGGTCGTGACGCACATGACACGAATCTAGGGCAAGCGACACTTGGTGAGAGGTTTCAAAATTTCTCCTTGCATGCAACCTCCAACTACTAAACATAGATCCCTGAAACAAGGGATGCCTTTGCATGTTGCCTTGGGAGAAGTAGCCCATGCATGCAAGTCTATTTTGCTCAGTCTCGAAGGGAACTGGCCAACTCAGCTGCACATGTAAGAGACTGCTAGACTGCTGGAGAAAAATGTGCATTTCTGGCTGGGAGCTGGGATGGCTGGCCAATATGTTTGCATAATTTATGGGTAGAGCAGCTGACTGCTACCCAGATTTGCACAAATTCCTGGGCTAAATAGCCTGCTGTTGGGAAAATTTGCGCAAATCCTAAAGGGAGGGTTGGTTGGCAGGATTGCGCAATCCTCGAGCCCAACATGCTGTTAAAGAGGATTGCACAATTCCTGGAGGGAATGGGGTTTCCCTCTAGAAATGTGCAATTTTAAAGGGGAAGCTACTCAGCTTGCAGCTGGACCAAGTCCAGGTAAGCAACCTGTGAGGGGAATGGATCAACTGTGATTGACAAGCTTCCTTTGAGCAAGAAAGACACTGAACCTTGAGGACTTGACGAAGCAAGGCAAGCTGCTGTGAAGGTTGGTAGTGAGGTTCCAAATTAGGCTAAGGAAAAATTTTGGAGGGTGGTTGTAGCCACTACAACACTTGGTGACACACTGGTAGAACTCCATCTCTTTAAATGGACCTTTTTCGTGAAAAGCAAGTCTAACGCCTCCGAAAGTATTGTTCAGCTCTCAGTGCATCTTGGCTTCACACTAGCTTGAATGTAAGATGTAGAATATTTCAGGCTTTTGGTCGATTGACACACATTCCAAGCCAAGGAAACACAGTTGTTTCGATTAGGGTTGAGGGGTATATAGGTGCATAAGAATTATAGTCGTTAGAGTCTAACTTTCATCTCTGGTGTTGCTCCACTTCCACCAGGCTTGAATAGTACCCAAGTGGAGTTACATAGGAACACAAGCATGGCTCCATTGCCAGCGAGCCTGGTCAATACCCTAGTGAAGTTACTTGCATCACCTCCCTGCGTAGGAAGCCTTTCTCTTCTTTCGCCTTATTCATCTTTCATTTTGAATTTTTTGACTTTTCATTTTTTCATTTTTCAATGTGCATAACACTTATTCATTTCAGAGGAGGAAGAGGGATCCCAACTTATTGAGAGTAGAAGAGGTTGTTCCAGCAGAAAAGTAATTTATTGTATCTATGACGCGCCTGTTAAGATTTTTCTCCTCACCTTACTCTACTTGACTAAGTTGACAAGGTGTTGTGGCCAGCAACAACCCCCCTTCTTATTTTAGTTTTATTACCAATACTAAATAAGTTCAGACCCTCCATCTAAAAAATAAAAATAAATTAGAACTTGTATTCCCTTTTTGAGTAAATCTTACTATCATAAACTTAGGAGAATACCGCAAAAATCCTAAAGGACTTAAGTTTTATGATAAGTTCGAACAAAATCGTCCTCTCAATAATAAAGCATCGCATCGCAAAAGGTAATGGATGAAACCATATAAGTAAACTCCTAAGATTGTGAAATCGCGATTCGAGATCGCACACTGAAGAAGCTCATCGCGCATCACAGTTTTCATATGCCTCAACTATCACTTAAGGTGAAATACCTCAAACCGGCAATATGCGATAACGCATCCCAGAAATCGCACTTCGCATAAACATATGGTAATAGATGATTGTCAAACACAACGGATTCATGACATTGTGATCTGCGATATTCCGAAGCAAATCACAAAAACGCATTTATCGCAAATCTGCAAGGCTCATCATTCAAAAAAGTTTTTCGTAATCCAATGTCAATTTATGTGCATTAATGTTAATTTAATAAGTTAGTTGATGATCATTAATGAGATAAGGTTTCGATCAGATCGAAAGGTCATTTCACGTAGGGTGGTATATTTTATATGATTTCGGCATTTAAAGCTTTCCCATCACTGTATTTCTTATCATTACCCTTTCCTTGTTTGTAAATTGCAGGAGCGGAAAGAAGAAAGGTATACGTAGCAGTGCTATGGGGAAAAAGGGAAAAGCTCTAATTTCTGAAGACAAAGAAATGATTCTCTTATACACAGACACCACTTGTAACAGAGATGTTGGCATCACTACTTGGGAAGGCATGTACAGTATACTCGAGGAACAAAATCCCAAAGTAATGGAGGTTACAGCAACTGCAGATTCACGTGAGTCATCTGAGGCGTCAATTACAGAACTTGCATGTTCATTCTTGCACCGAATAGTGGTGAGATGCAAGATTCTTCCATACACGGACATGATCAAATGGGTATTGGATAGTGCTGATATAATAGACAAATAATTTAAGGCTTAGAGCCAAGAAATTATTGGGTCGTTCACTCCACAAAAATTAAGGTTTATATATCCCATAACAAAAACGCGCAAGAGGCGAAAACTGGCACCAAGGAAGCCTGGATCGAGAAAGGAAGGCAGTTTCCAATGTGCGATTAGCGCTTAGCACTAATCATACATCGCCAGGAAAAACCCTTTGAGAAGGAAAGACTCTGAGCATTCAGTCGCCTGAAAGCTCGGAAAATTGTAAGAAAAAGGTGCTAAAGGCTAAGGGAAAAACCCGAGCTCTAAAAACCAGTGGTATTTATCAAAGATATCCTTAAAATGTACTTGGTTAAACCACACAATCAATGCATGACTCTCAAACTCCTCACTAACTTTACCGAGAAGATAGCGCCAGCACTTGCCGATTCTGTTTTCGCAGGGAAACTAAAGTCGAAGGTCAGCCAACCAAATCTCCTCAAGCTGATGTTGAATGCTTGCAACCTATTATAGACATATTTGGGCACTGAAACCCCAATCACATATGTCAATAAACCAAGGGCTTTCCAACCCCTAAAAGTGTTGTTTCATACCCTAAAAGATCAAGGTCAACTGATTACATCATTTCCCAGAAATTCTCCCTGAAAAACTACTCAGAACTGGTCAAAACAAGACCATACAAACCGCTCCATGTTGAGGGTGTGATGCATCTCACCTGTAGCACACAAAGGGTGTGATGCATACTAAAAATCCCTTCTGTAGGGTACGATGAGAGAGAGCAGAAAAATGGCAGAGCCATTTTGCTAGGTGGAAACTCGAAGAATCTTCTAGAAACTACTCATATGACACTTGCCTCTCTGAATTCGCCCAGGGATGAGTAAGAGATCATGAAATATCTAGGTGGAACCAAGAACTATCAGTGAAATGACACTAATCAAAATCCCAGAAGCTGACTCACTCCCCTGCAAACATCTATATATGGATCCCTCATCCTAGAGATCCAAAGGATGGAATTTTGTAATTTGTAAGGAAGTGTTGTTGGTTTCTCTTTGAGACATTGTATTGTTGGGTGATCTTGCTTTTTATGAGGTGAAGAGGGCTTTCATGCTGGGAGGATGATGTTGGATCAAACAGCTGAGTTGTAATCCTCTTTTCTACTACTTCTATCAATAAAGCTATTTGAGTTTTCCTCCATATACTTGTATATTTCTAAATCTTGTATTTGTGTATGCATTTGTATGGTTAATGTACATCTGATTCTACATTGTTTATGGTTATAGATCTCTATGCTTTGATGGTATTTTTTTGTTTTGACTCTACAGGTGAACTTTGAAGTGGGACAAGCAAGAAGCGGGTGGCAAAGCTCTATCAAAGGAGAGAGGAAATAAGCAAGGAGCCAAGCGAAAGACTGAGGTTGGTACTCTCTGATTCTCTCTCATCTATCTCTCATAAAGGAAAACACAAGTTACTTTGAATTGTTTGTTTCTAAGATAGCTACCCATCTTAGTGGGAATAGCAGCTCTGAATAGACACTAATTTTCCTGGAAACATGACCACAAAGAACAGATACATAGATAGTAATTTCCAGATTCAGTTTTAGTTTTAGTTTTAGTTTTAGTTTTGCCTTAGATGAGGATGGTCATTTAAACCTCCTCTTATATTTTTGTAATAAACTATTTTTAGAATTTAGCTAGTAGTATTTCAACCCTTCTCATGCATTTAGAGAAGGGTCCTAAAATTTGTCAAAAATGTTTCCTCAGAACATGCACTTCTGCACCCACTGAGGAGGTTTTGATGAATGAATGGAACAAGATTTATTGATATTTGTGTTTAATATCTTCTATTGAAATGAACTTTTGTACTCTTAGTAGATGTTGAATTAAGAAGAGATCAATCATTATTGCTGAAGCTCATGAGTAGAACTTGTTATCAATGGTACTTTTATCTCTTAACGATTTCTTCTTATGTGTTGAAGTGATATTTATGTTCAGTTATTTATATATGAATGCTTTAATGTTTGAGTTATCATTTGGCACTTTTGTACATTGATGGCTATTCTATTTATGCTTAATATATGAATGACTTATTATGTGATATGCTTCTCACAATTGTTTCGGCTAACTTTTTATATGAAACGGTTCATTTTTATTGAATTTTTTTCTCATAGCGATTAAATGATATTTATTACCAATTACTATTAGAAATTATTTTAGATCGCATAACTGAAGATTAAATCCCAAGTTAGGTTTAGAATTAGATATTTCTGTTCATTAGAATACAATTTCATGTTGTTAAACTAGATTTAGAATAAAAACATTTTTACTCAGGAATTATTAGAAAGGAAACATCAATTATCAACACAAACACACACAAACTGGGAAATTGGCCCCATTATGCCAGTGGGACCCACCATCCCAAATGGAAAAGGAGCTGCTTTCAAGGTCCGGACCGGGTGGGTAACCCCCTTGTTGTAGACCCGATTTTCAAGGCTTCAACATATTTGGCATTAGAAGGAGGGCCCGAACTGTGAATGGCTAGTAAATCTAAATCTAATTACCATTCTGAGAGTAAATCACCCTCAACATCTCCCCCGACTTCTCTGTCGCACTTAGAATCTTTAAATCTTGAGCGAGAAGTCGATAAAGCAACAACCACTGGCACAAACCAAAACATTTCAGAAAAATCTACTATTGAATCTCCTGAAGTTGAATATTTGATCTATAAACTTCAAGGATTTTCTATATCACCCCAAAAATCTGAAATATCTCAAGGTAGTGTGACTTTTCAATATAACCCTTCTCATCCTCTTACCAGATTGCAGAGTGAAAAGTTTGGTATCGAACCAACTGAATTACCTCTACCTAAAAGGAAAAGAGCAAGGAAATCACCTAAAGGGTCTGATAGTGAGACTCTTTCGTCATCATCATCCATCTCGACCTCTCCATTGCGAAGTCAACCATCCACCTCTCCACTTCAAATTATTGTCCAACAGACTACTGGAACTTCAACATCTGCTTCACAATCATCTGGAACTGTAATATCCTCATCTTCCCAACCGCAAGGAACATCTTCTATGCTTTCCTCTGTTATTAGTTCAACGATGGCCCAAAACCCATGGAATAACCTAGGGGCAGTCTTAATGCCTACGCCGTTGAGTCAATTACCAGCCCATCCTAAAAAGTGGTTGCCTAAGTTTAATCCTGAAGCAGGTATGCTAGCAGAAGAAAACATAAACAACTTTATGTTATCTATAAATCTCAATGGATTTACTAATGAAGATGTTGTTGTCCAACTCTTTCCTTACACTTTGCAAGGAGCAGTCAGATCCTGGTATTTTTCATTACCATCTGGATCTATCATTAGGGGATATTTTCCAAGAGAAATTCTTGAATAAGTTTGGTGATGATAGGTCTACTGTGACATTTTTCAATGACCTGTCGAATCTTAAGACTGAATCAAGGCAACCTATCAAAGATTTTAACTCATGTTTCAATAAACTTTTGAATAAAATTCCTGCCACTTCCAAGCCTAGAGAAGAAGTTCGAAGTGAATGGGACATATCTAATCTACCATCAAACTTAGCGAGCTTTGTCAATAAGGCTACCAAAACAACTTTGGATGATAATATGAAAGAAGCAATAGCGGTAAAAAAAACGTATCATAGCCTTAGAAAAGAAAAACGTTGTCGATGAACGAAAATCTAAGAAGGTCACTTTTAAAGAAGATCCCAAGAAGAAACAACCAAAAGACCCATTTGATTTAGAAGGATTGCAGAAAGTTTTGAAAACCATGTCTAACGAAATGGTTGAAATTAAGAAACAAGTAGTAGAGACTTCTTCTAAAAAGCCTTACAGGCCTTATAGAAAAAATCCTTCAATCGATTCAAAGCCTCCCAATGCTATTACAAATGCAGAATCAGAAGAAGAAGAAGAGGAAGTTTCTAACGAAGAACCTACTGATGAAGAAGAAGTTGTAGAAGTACAGGGAATGTGGGATTTCATTCTCCCAAATGAAGAGGATCAAGAGGCATCACCAGTCACTACCACAAGTAGAAATCAACTCGATCCTCCACAACCAACTCCTAAAGAGAAGAGCGCAAGCTCAATATCTAAAGATAAAGTCGCAGGTAAGAAATTGTCACCCAAATCGACTCAAACAAGCCCAGTCCAATCCGATTCACCAAATCCATCTAAAACAATGATTGTTTCTGATGAGATGGAGTATAATATCGTAGAAGACATGAAGAAGACTAGGGCTAACATTACCTTTCATGAATTGAGCAAATTAAAACATCAACAAAAGCTGCTTTTGAAAGAGTTACATGCAATACCTCTTGCACTTCTACCTGTCGCTGTAATCTCGCAAGCTTCTCATGAGATGGGACGACCTCCAACTAATGTGACTAATAAAGTTGATCCAAACGATATCGCTTTAATTGGGGGAAGGTCAAGATATCATACTCCCCCATTTCTTCTTACTTATGAAGTTTTCAACAAAAACTTTCATAATTGTTTAGTAGATTCCGGAGCTTCATCTAATATCTTACCTAAATCAAAATGTGCAAAGTTAAACATTCAACCTCAAAAATCTATAGTACGCATAGTTCAGTTCGACCAGTCGCAAGTTGAAGTGATCGGTGAACTAAATCAGGTTACCATAAGGCTGTCATCTAATCCAAAGGTATGTCAAGTTATTGATATTCTAGTTGCAGACATTCCAGAATTTTATGGCTTAATTCTTAGTAGGGATTGGTCTTAAAATATTCATGGATACTTTGCTACCGATTGGTCACATATGTGGCTCCCTTACAATGGTAAACTGAATCAGATAAAGGTTGAGCGAGAAAGACATCAAAAATACATAGTAACGGAATTGGAAGGAGAAAATGAACCTGTAGCATACAGCAACAATATAATTGGCAACTATTCTGTCGATTCTTTCTTAGGAAATTTTAATGCTCATACTTCGCCTTACTTAGAACATTCTGTTTTGTCTCAAGTAGAAAACTTTTCTCATATAGATAGTTCTAAATGTGTTAATTTTATAGATAGTCCTGTAAATAAATCTTTATTTTGGAAGTTATTTTTTGACAGTTCTAAGTCTAACGATAGAGCAAGAGCAGGATGCGTATTAGTTAGTCTAGAGAGAAACAAAACTATGCTAACTTGTAGACTCAAGTTCAATTACACCAATAACACTGCAGAATACAAGGCTTTAGTCCAAGGATTATACAAGGCAATCAGATTATATATCAAGTATCTACAAGTCTTCGGAGATTCTGAAATTGTTATTAGACAGGTACGAAATACTATACATTGTCTATCAGGTCATTTAAAGCATTATCAATCTTTAGTGCAAGATTTGACTGAAGATTTTATAGCATTCAATATTTCACCAATTCCCATACTCCAAAATGCTAGTGCTGACCTCTTGGCAAAAGTAGCTTCCAAGCTCATTCCCTCAGAAGACGATAGCCTAGACAGATTCTCAATCGAATTAATCTTTAGACCCTCAATTCCTAATAATGTTACAAACTGGAGAATTTTCAATGATGATCCTGATATTGTAAGCTTCCTCACATCAGAGGGATCTTACACTAATCATATAATTGATGAGGACCAACATGACAAACAATTGCAGCATGAAAGCACTAATAATGTTATGCCAAAATTAGTAGTCAAGCTGGAATACCTATATGATTTGAAAGACTGATTCAAAAGATCTGCCAATTCAAAACTTCAGAGTTCAACTACGAATTATGAATTAGTAAATCTAGGAACTGATACCAAGCCACAGAATATCAACCTAGGTCTTGGCCTAGCCCCTGAAGAAATATTAGCTTATGTTCATCTCCTGAAACAATATAAAATTGTCTTTGCCTGGAACTATGATGATCTAAAGACTTACGACACTTCTATCATTCAGCATACTATCCCAATGATAACCGATGAAAAACCTATCCAGCAAAAGCTGAGGAAGATCCATCCTAATCTAGAAAGCCAAATTAAGTCTGAGCTCAATAAATTATTGAAAGCCAAAATTATTTTTCCCATTCGACATTCTATATGGGTTTCCAACTTTGGTCATGTCAGAAAGAAAAACGGAGACATTAGAATTTGTATTGACTTTCGAAACCTGAACAAAGCCTGCCAAAAGGATAATTTTCCCTTGCCTCCCATGGAGCAAATATTGCAAGTAGTTACAGGATTAGAATTAATGTCCTTTTTGGATGGTTTCTCCGACTACAACCAGGTTTTGGTCCATCTTGACGATCAACTAGAAACCACATTCAGAACCAAATGGGGTACTTATGCATATCAAAATATGCCTTTTGGTCTGTCAACATTGGCGCCACATTTCAAAGGGCCATGGACATCACATTTAAGGGATTAGTAAAAAAATCAGTAGTAATCTACTTGGATGATATAATTGTATATTCTAAAAAATGTGGTAATCATCTCAGAGACTTAAAGCAGATCTTCCAACGTTGCCAAAGGTATGGGATTTCACTTAATCCCAAAAAGTCCTTTTTTGCATTAAGTGAAGGAAAACTTCTTGGATTTATAGTATCAAAATCTAGAATCCATATTGATCTCGATAGAATCAAGGAGATTTTCAAAATACCCTTGCCTCACAACAAGAAAGCCATGCAATAATTCCTTGGCCAAATAAATTATGTTAAGAGATTTGTTCCAGAATTCTCAAGGATCATATCTCCCTTACAAGCAATGATTAAAAAGAATTCAATCTTCAAATGGGTCCAAGAGGAATATGAAGCATTCAATCCGATTAAGAAAGTGATTGTAAATGCCCCATCCTTGGCAACTCCAAATTTTTTCGATCCTTTCATTTTGTATACATTTGCCTCTGATAGATCATATGCTGCAATACTCACTCAAGCAAATCAAGACAAGGCAGAAGCCCCAATTTCCTTTTTCAGTTCAAATATACAAGGGGCCGAATTAAATTATTCTAACATCGAGAAACAAGCTTATGCTATTTTCAAAGCAATCAAGCACTTTAGACCCTTCCTGCTTAAAACCCATACAAAGATCATAGTATTGTTTCCAACGGTAAGAAATCTCTTAGTACAGAAAGATGTGGGTGAGAAAAGGGTAAATTGGCTTACTGCCTTACAAGAATACGACGCTAAAATTAAACCAACAAATATTGTAAAAGGTCAAGGCTTTTGCAAAATGTTGGCTAGAGCATCGCTTATTTCTAAAATACCATCTTTAGAAGTACAAATGTATGAGGTAAGCCTAAACAATATTGAATCATTATATGTTGATTTCATATTTTATCTAAAGAATGGATATGCTCCTTCAAGCCTAGATTATACAAAGAAAAGATCCCTAAGATTGAAGGCTAAGCAATATCAACTCGTAAACAATGTACTTTTTAGGATGAATGATGATTCTATTCTCCTTCGGTGTCTTGAGAAATATGAAGCTAAAAAAGTGTTGTAGGAACTCTATGATGGATTGGCAAGTGGACATTATGTTGGAGATGCAACAACAAATAAGATCTTGCGCAAAAGGTACTATTGGCCTATACTATTTAAAGATGCGCATAGTTATGTAAGGAAATGTCAAGTTTGTCAAGCTGCTACTGGAAGACAAAAGAAACCATCGTTGCCTTTGCAACCAGTCAATACCGATCAACCCTTTGATCAATGGGGATTGGATATAATAGGTGAGATCGTTCCTCACTCTTCTAAATAGCATAGGTATATCCTTACGGCTACAGATTATTTTACTAAATGGGTAGAAGCAGTTCCTCTCAAGACAGCTAATGCTGAACACATCATTGATTTCATAGATCAGTTCATAATCACAAGGTTTGGTTTACCCTCTACTTTAATGTTTGATAATGCATCATATTTTTCTGGCAATACATTGACTGAATTTGCACTCAAAATAGGTTTTAAGCTTAAATAATTTGCCAATTATTATCCATAGGGGAACGGGTTAGCTGAATCAACAAATAAAAACTTAATCAAAATCATTAAGCGAACCATCAATCAAAATCATAAGAATTGGCACAAATCTTTGATGTATGCTCTATGGGTAGACCGAATAACACAAAAAGCCTCCATTGGAACTTCGCCCTTTAATTTAGTTTATAGGAAAGAAGTGGTTCTTTCAACTCACCTAGCAATTCCCTCTTTGGCCTTAGTTCAATATATTGATGAAACACCAACTTCATCCTTACAGCTAAGACAACTGCAAATCCTTAAGCTAGAAGAGCAACAAGAACAGGCTAAAATAACACACACTTATCATCAAGCATTAGTAAAGGCTTCTTTTGATTCAAACATGGTATCTAGAAAGGACTTTCAAATTGGAGATTTAGTTTTAAAATAGGATAAGGCTCACGAAGAAAAAGGCAAACATACAAAATTACAAAGAATGTGGCTTGGCCCATTTCAAATTGTGGAAATCATAGTGTTACCGGGAATAATGTCCACTCAGATGCTGCTATTCCCACTAAGATGGGCGACTATCTTAGAAACAACCAAGTAAAGTCTACTATTGTTCTCTTTTATGAAAATAGACAAGAGGAGAACCAAGAAGACCAACCTGAGTCTTGCACTTGATTTCCTCTCCTTCTTGATAGAGCTTCGTCGTTTCTTCTTCGTCTGCCCAACTTCAAAAAGAACCTGTGGAATCACAGCAACATACTACTATCGAAGAAACAAAGATATAGATTCATAAATAACACAGGATCAGGTGTATGTTAGCCATATAAATGCATATATAAACAAGTACACAATAATATGGAAGAAAACAAGAATAGCTTTATTAAGATGAAAAGTAGCAAGAGGATTACAACCATATGTTCTAACCCAGCATCATCCTCCAGCTAGGAAGCCCTTCTTCACCTCAAGCCAAGCTTAGATCACCCAACACTATGAATGTACACCAGAAAACCAATAACACTTCTCTATAAGACACAAAATTCTAGCCTTTGGATCTCTGTGATGAGGGATCCATATATAGATGATTACAGAGAGGTGAGTCATCTTCCGGGATCTTGATTAGTGTCCTATCTCTGGTAGTTCCTACTTCCACTTAGAGAATGATGATCACTTACTCATCCCTGGTCAAAAATAGAGAGGCAAGTGTCAGAGGGGAAGCTTCTAGAAGATTCCATGATCTTCCACCTTGCATTTTGTCCCTGCCATTTGTCCATTCCCGACCATCGCACCCTACAGAGGAGCAATTCAATATGCATCACACCTTGTACACTGGGAAGGTGATATGCATCACCCCCTCTGCACTGAGCTTTCACTATGTCTAGTTTTGACCATTTATGAGCAGTTTTCAGTGGAGAACTTGTAGGAGATGATGTAATCAGTTGACCTTGTTCCTTTAGGCAGTGTAGCAACACTTTTAGGGACTTAGGAGCCCTCAGTTTATGGACATTTATGATTGGGTTTGAAGTGCCCAAAAATGTCTATAAAAATATCACTGCAAGGGTGAGTCAGTTGCATGCCTAGGTGACTGCTCCATTTCTCCTTGAACTTGCTCAACTGTAGTTTCCTTAGGCAATTGTCTAGTTTGTGACCTAGTTAGAGTTCTAGGTGTAGACGCCTCTTTAGTGATCTCAGGGGAAAAAACCAATCTTTTCCCCTTCTTGTAGGTTTGTTTGAGCTCTTCCATAGGTGTATTTCTAGCTGAAAACTTGTTGGATAAGCCAAACTCCTATGGCCTTGATGGTGTTGATGGAGTGCTTTGACTGGTATGTTGACTAGTGGTAAGAAAAAAGGTAGTTGATTGCATGAATGTCTCCCATGATATAGTAACCTGTGAAAGCTGATGAAAAACTATAATTTTTGACCAAACCATGATGAAATAAAATTTCCTGGTGGTCTCTCCCTTTTCTTAGTCATCTTGACTAGGCTCCTGAATAAGTAATTGGGTAGGTTTAGTTGTTTGATGGCAGTGAAATGCATCAACAACCTTATGTGATCTTAATACAACCTAGAAAACCTCACTTCACAAGTAAAATACTTCATAATTATCTTCATCAATGGGGCATATCTATCCATCAACTGTCTGAAAGGAAAAATGTGTGTGGGAGCATATTTATAGTGTGGTTTCGGGAAGACCTTGTAGTTTTCAATGTCCAAATCCATCCCTTTAATCCAAATCTCTCCTTGGTTAGGGATACCTATGGATGAAGTTATGGAATCTGCTGATATGATGAAGTCAATCCTTGCTATTTTGGCTGTATCCCTCCTGAAATTGGTGGCAAAGAGGCTAGTCAACATAGCAAGGAAACCCACCTCTTGTACTCTTTCACAAAACCCTAGGCATCCAACATCTTCAAATGATTTCTTGATGAATGATGGAGCATTGATATCTTTCATATTGGATGGCTCAAATCTAGAGACAGGATCCCCCTTATTGTACTTCTTCTTCTCACTATCCATGGTTTTAGTTTTCTTGACAAAACACTAGGTTTGGTAGGAGGAAAGGAAATGGTGGAATTTGGGAAAAAAAGGGAAAATGGGGGAGCAAGTTTAGGGAAGGGAATGGAGGGGATAGGAATTAGGGAAATTTGTGGGAAAATTATAGGGGGTAGGGGTAGCTGTTATGGAGGCTAGGGAAGTGGAATCCCTAGACATGGATGAGGGGAAGATGGAAACAACTCAAAAACACAGTCCTAACCCTGTTACGTAGTATTTTGTCACGCCTCCTGCACTTCCCTGTGACATACCCTGAAGTGCCCAAAAGATGATTATTATGTAGTATACTCATCCATGTATAAAATTCAGATCCCTCCTTTAACTCTATTTGGAAAATATCTGGAGCTTTCCCTGAAGAAATAACTCTTAAAACCCTAAAATGAGGTCATCGCTCTTATGAAGCTCAAAACTACAATGATCGCCTATTGCACCGTGTTAAGCTAGTGATGGCATCGTTCTGTCCCATTTCATACTCATGATGGTCTCAAAAAAGAATTTTTCCCAAGGAGGATGAGAAGCTTCGTGATCTAGAAGCTTCCAGAGCGGTGAGTTGGAGGTGGTTTCGCCTAGATGAGGTCGAATCCTCTTAATTTGACCTCTTGGTCTCATCCCTATGAGCTACCTCCTTGAGATGTTGGCCTAATCCTATATTTGGAGTAGTCCTAACTCCCTCCTCTCCCATTCTCAAATGGTTGATCTATGTCCATTTGCACCCCTATGATGAGCTTGTGCTTAGAGGCTATTCATTAGACTTGGAGAAGGAGTGTTTGGAGAGTTTCTTGGCTTGGACTTGGATTACCACTCAAGGAGAGCCTTTGAACATCAAGGCTATGGTTGTAAGCTTCCATTTATTCTTTAAATAATAATACAACTATTGGTTCATCTTCCTAAAATATATATGTTCATGTATGTATTGACTTTGCATTCCTTGATCAACTAAGTAGGCCATTATTGGAATTGCTATTGGTTTTGGCATGCTTTGTTGTCTCTTGTTCACTTGTGCAAGTACATAAGCATTGAAAGGAGCAGGAACAAGTCCGTGACACAAGCGATTCGAGGATCTCAACAAAGGAAATATGAATAGCATCAAAGAAAGGTAGGCCATTTTCATTGTTCTACTTTTCAATTATGATCTAGGAAGATGTCTAGTTGATTGTCACTTCAGTTGCTAGACCCACTCATTGGGCTAGAGGGATCGTCTCTGTCCACAGAGAAGATTAACCTTGTAAAAAAAAAGGAGACTCCATTGGGGAGACTATGAACTTTTCCTTCCCTTCCTTCACCTTGTCTTTTGACTAGTTTGATCAACCATTCATTTTTGAACTTCATTGCTTATCTGGAGTCAGTGTCACTTACTGGTAGATGCCTAAAGCTTGTTAATTTGAACTTCTTTTGAAGATTTTGGGTTTCTTTTTTTTCCCCGACCATCACGGATTTGACCCTGACATTCATGATGATATCATGGGTTTGTTAGTTACAACAGTGATTATCGCTACTTTACTCCTGACAGGTGCGATGGTTATAGAAAATTAAGAAATTTAGGGTTTTCTTTCTTATTTTCAGTTCTACTTGCCTTCTCCCTCTGATTTACCAGTGTGTTCTTCTTTGACTCTCTAATTTTCTGATTGCAATTGTCTTTTAACTTGGCTTGAGTGTCCTTAAAGTTTGAATAGCCTCTTAGGGTTCTAGGTCAACCTTCGCCCACTCATTGTCTTCACATAAAAAATCAGAGATCAATTGCATGTGTTAAGGAGTCTTTGTGTGTTCATACATACTTTGCAAATCACTTTTGGGTTCTTGTGCCTTCAGTTTTTTTCATTAGTGGATATTGTGAAAGTTACTTAAGCTTCATTTGACGAATCATAGATTACAAATCGATTGTGTCATTGGAATCAAAAGGAAGTGTTTGCTTTGAAGTTTTTGTGTTTCGAAGTAAAAGTGAAAGTGTTATTCTTTTCATAGTTTTCGAAGAATTTTGAGTTGCATTCAAATCGTTGATGTGAAAGAGATGTTCATATATGTTGGCTTGCTTTCATTCTCTTTTACTTTGCAGTAGATTACATTAGTTGCATTTTGAAAAAGAGAAAAAAATGTCATAATATCTTAAGGAAATTTTGCTTTAAGATTTGTTTTGGCCTTGCATTTTCTTATCATATGAAAGATTAGATTTCATAATTTTTCATTTAGCATTTGAAGATTGTTATGGATGTATTTTTTCATTTGGTTTGATGCATGATTTGAGTGATCTTCTTCCCTACATAGATAGCTTTCATCGAATTGAAGGATTTCATTTTATCATCTAGTTTCCATTTTAAGAACAGTTAACATAGTTATGGCCTTGAAATTGAGATATAATTACAAGATCAACTTTAAAATATATCAATTAACCTAAGGAGCATTTGAAACATTAACGATCATATCTAGTGGTCTAGGTTAGAGACGTGATTCGACATCTTTAAAACTTAGCAGTTGTCATTCGCTTCAGCATTATATAGTGCTAGCATGGACTTGTGCTCCCCATATTGTCACGTATATAAAGGGAGACCCCCATAGGTTGCAAACCTTTATCCATAGGAAGCTGAGTCTACCAACCTGTAAACATGATACACCAAACACACCATTGGGGAGATTTCCTGCACGTGGTTAAGTCCTTGGTAAATTTATTTGCTGAGCTGTATATTGCAGTTCATGGTTACTTGGTACTCCATTCACCTAGATTCACCCGAGCAGTCATTTGATTTTTTCAGAATCTTTAAATTTGAAAATATCATCGAGCACCTTGTCCTTTTAATCTCGCAAAACTATTGAAAGTGACTAGAGTCACCTTTTTTCCCTTTTCTCGACTCTTAAAAGATGAAAAGGTAATGTTTTTGTTTCTAAAATATAACTGCTCAAGATAAACATGTTGATCCCAATCAGTTGGTTCTTAGACCAAATTAAGTAATTTCCTATTAATTTCAAGATTGTTAAAGCCCTAAGCAAATTTTTTCCTTTCTTTTTTTTCTTTTCAGGGGAAGCCATCGTGGCTGAACCATTGAGTCCATCTATAGTTCCCCTTCATTGATTGATACTGAAGGGTCCTCCTGAGGAGTTCATACAGAACTTCCTCAGTCGCTTGAGGATCAAGGTCTTGAACTTGGAATTGTTCTGAGTATTCAACCTTTGTCTTCTTGTCCACCTCCATTAGATTCCTGGTCACCTCAAGGATCTAATCTGGATTCCTCTAATAATCTTATTCAAACACCCAAGAGTCTGCAGACTCTTAAAAGTCTGCAAAGGTTGGTTGTCTATCCACTGAACCCATTGTTTGATCCTGTTGTGATATCTCCTTAGTGTCCTTACAGTCCGTACAATCGGCCTGGTATTCCTTTTGGATTTCTCTCCTCATACATCTCACGTTACTCGTCGCTAATTGTTTCCATCTATGGAGTCAGAAGGCGATATCTCAGTCTCCTCTCCGGGTCATTCGGAAGTTTCCGCTACCCATACTCCTCATGTAGATGATGAGTAGGGATATGAGTTCCCTCCAGAAGGCTTTCCTTATATAGGAAGAGTCCTGTCCCTCTCATATTCGGAGACTAATAGACCCATGTTTCCGCATGTCTATACCACTTTATCTCAATTAGTTTTTAGCACTCCTAGTGCCTCATCCTTGTATCAAAACCCTATCTGGTCTTCTAATGCTATGCCTACATCAGTTTTGTTCATCCCGAACATGACCTCTCGACCGATTGTGAAAACTGTAGTCGCTTCAATTTCGGTTCAACCTACCATTCTATCTCAACTTGTTTCATCATTTCAACTGACTCTTTCGATTCAACCGATTGTCTCAAGTTAGCTCTCAGTAAGTTCTTTTATCTCTCCATCGAGTTGACAGAATATGCCACCGCATGGGGGGAAAGATCCAAATATTCCTCTCTTGTCAGGAGAAACCAATGTGAGTGGGTTACAAACTCACATGGTTGGAGTGTATCAACATTTTTATGGCACCATTCCTAAACCTGTTGGTCCATCTAGGTTAGGTAACGTCCAATACCAGCAGCCATATATGGCTCATGTCCCATTCTAATAGGCTTATGTCCCATATGGTTCACAAGCCTTGGTTAATCCACCTTAAATTCCTTAAGATGGACCTTATGTTTAGCCTAGTCAATCCGCTATTCCTAGTGGATATGGACAAATCCAATTTGGGAATTATGAATACCCTCAAGGTATAACCCCAAGAACTGTCAAGCTACCCTTGCACCAGCAAGGACAACCTTTGTAGGAGTAAGGGCAACCTTCGTGGCAGTAAGGGCTATCTTTGCAGCAGCAAGGGAAAGTATTGCAGTCGCAAGGACAACTGCTACAACAGCAAGGGAAACCTTTTCCACAGTCACAACAACCTTTTCAACCGCAAACTCAGTTTGTTCGAAAATGCTCCCAACCTTTGTCCTCGCAAGGCCAACCTTTGCAGCAACAAGGTCAACCTTTACAGCAGCAAATCCAACCTTTGCAGCAACAAGTTCAGCCTTGGTAGAAGCAAGCTTTATATGCATATCAGCAAGGTCATCCGTTACAAGGTCAAGGTCAACCCCTGCATCAGCAGGGTCAATCTCCTTACGTCTAGGGTAACCAGGTTCAACAACCTTATAACCCGTATGTTGCATACAATGCTCATCAGTGGCCTATAGCAAGGTAGTATCAAACCTACCCGGACCAAATCCTCCTTACAGGCAAGGTAACCCTTAGTTGGGACAAAACCATATTCCATATGGACAAAATCCTCCACTACGGGGGAAAAATGCTTACCAACTGGGATGGACTTCGTAGTTTGGATCTCCTTAAAGGCCTTATATGTCGTTTAACATGCAAGTGCCTTTCTTGGCTACATTGGAGTTGCCCAATGTTTCGAGGCTCACGAATGATCCCATTCTTCATTCACCTTACTGGCCTCTAGTTCTGACAAAAATTCCAAGCGATTTCCCCAAATTCAAGGGAAAAGAAAAGGAGGATCCATAAGCTCATGTGATGACATATCATCTCTAGTGCTCTTGAATTTTGTATGTCGATGATTCTATCCGTCTTCAAATATTTCAAAGAGCTCTCACAAGTACTTCTACTAAATGGTACATTGAATTGTCTCGAAGTACCTACAGTGACTTCAACTCTCTCGCTATGGCTTTCCTCACTCATTTACAATTGCTAGTTCACTATGAAACTAGCACTCATTTTCTTACATCCCTTAAGCAAGACACCGCGACCCACATTTTCAACCATATCAATGAATGGAGACATTAACATCGCCTCATCAAGTTTGAGATTGCTGATGAGTTGTTGACAGAATGGTTCACAAAATCATTTGTCAGCAAAATTGCAAAGGACATAGCCATAGGTGGATGTGTTACTGAAGAGAAAGCTATTGCCCATGCCAAGTATTTAGACTTTGTCTATTCGCAATCTGGCACATTGTACGTGTAGAATTTCCTGCAAATTCTCTACAAATATACCTTTGAGATTTATGTAGAAAATATGACTATAGAGTAACTCGATAATGCAATATACCAAATAAAAATACTATAATCTACTTCTACTATCAAAATTGCTTTGTGGAAGCTTAAAGATTGAGCAAGATCAAGTGAAACACATAAAACCAGAAGAACAAGAATCAATGCACATGAAACACAAAAGATACTCAAGGGAAAGCCTTCGCTAAAAACCCCACTATCTCTATTATCATACAAGGTGGAAATACATCAGAATTATACAAAGCCTTAGCTCTCACAACTAGCCAACTCTCAGTACAATCCTCTTGGATGCTCACAGGCAAACAAGACTTCTCACAAACCTTCTCCTCTGCCCTCCAAGCCTCCTATTTCCTTGCATAGTTTCTCCTGGGTGATCCTCCTGTTACCATGTGTAATACTAATCTCTCACACTGATCTCATGCCCTGTAAAATTGTGCAATCCTCAAGGAACCTTACCTTGACTGCATGCATGAGTTTCCTTTATAGGAGAAAACATGCAACTGATAGTACACTATCCTTGACATTTAGCTCAACTGGGTCTTTCTCATAATAGACATGCATGAGTTTCTAATGAGGGAATCTTTAGTTATCTAGAGTACACTAGTTGAGTGCATGCATGCATCAACTGAATGATAACTCACAATTAGTTCCTCAAATAGTTTGGAACTAATGTAATTGGACTTAACTCAGTAAACTGAGCTAAGTAATTACAACTCAAATATAACTCAATCTTATCTCCTTAATTAAGGGTTAATCTCCTTAATTTAAGGGATAATTGTTGCATGACTTCACAAAGACTTCTAACTTGAATTTATCCAACTAATTAATCCATAATGAATGAACTAATTATTTTCCAAGCAGCCGGTGAGACTAAATTCGAATTTTAATTCAAGGACAAATTAAAATTGGAATATTTTGGATTCTATTTTTATCATTTCTTGTTGCTATTTTCAACACTCCCTCTCAACAAGAAAGGAATTCAACTCAATCCTGATCTTGAACCTTTGGAATGTTATGCATGCAAAACTTCTCTCTAGTGTTGTTTCTCCAGCAACTCCAGAAACAAAAAAAAACATCCAACTTGAATCATTATGATGCATCTGTCATCAAGGTCTCTGACAGCGATTGCCTCTGTCAACTGAAAAATTTTCGCTTCGACTGACTCTGCCTTTTTGCACTGTTGTCAATCCTTCTCTGTGCTCTTCAATATCTGACTTCTCTAGCCTCTATCACTTTTATCTCTGACTACACTATGTACTTTGGGCTCTCGTAGCAAGGTACAATCCATGAGATAAAATCTCTCAATGGACCCTACCCAATTTCAACCTTCTTGGGACTATCACTTCACATCACCCCACCTCACACCTGGAGGTATGCATGCATGTGATCCCTCTTCCCACTTGGCTCAAAATTCCCCCCCCGCATTGGAAGTCTCTACATGAGTGGATGCCTCCAGTCAATCTACTCTCAACATCTCCAATTGTGGCTTCTCCACAATTGTATGAGACTTCTTCTGGGGTTGCATGTTGAGAGGTAATTTACTCTCCCTCTCAACCACCAAGTCTCTAACATTTTCCTTGCTCCTCAAGGCTTTGCATGCATCTTGAACCTCAAGAGCATACAGGTTCTTAACTCATGAACCGATCTTTTTCACTTGTCTCGTGTTGATGTGTCTAAGGAAAACCTTTCCCTTATTGAAGACAACATCTTAGCCTTTGTCCTGCAACATCGTGATCGATACCAAATTCTTCTTTAGTCCAGGCACATACTTCACATCTGTCAAGGTGATAAGAGCTCCATTATCCCTCTGGAAAGCAACTGTGCCCACTCCTGAAACACTATACCTTTCATCATCACCCATCTCTATGTGCATATTGAGGTCTTTCTCCTCCAAGGTACTTAATAAACTTTTATCGTCTGTCATGTGGAATGAGGCTCCACTGTCAAGATACCAACCACAACCCATCATCGATGACACCATGCATGCGATGAGGGTGAAGTCCATTTTGAACTGAGAGGCTAATGCCTCACCTTCATATCCTTCCAAGGATCCCTTCTTGGACTTCTTCAATGGGCAATTAGTTGCATAATGTCCCATTTCATGACAATTAAAGAATCTCACTTTAGACTTGTCAACTTTCTTCCCTCCATGAGAAGAATTCAAATTGGAATGGGAATCCTTCCCCTTCCCTTTCCTTGCCTTACTCGCTAAGGCTAGATTTTCTTCATCATCATTCTTGGATGAAGAACCATCTCAAGTGCTCCTCCTGATTTCCTCCTGCATGAGACCCGACCACATTCGTTCTCAATCCGACAATTTCTCCCTTCCATTCACAAAGTCTTGGTAGATATTCCAACTCTTTGGAAGGATAAGGAGAGCGAGGCTCACCATATCATCATCGGCAATAGTTATTCCCACACTGCCAAGCTCATCTCTGTAGGTGGTGGTCTTGTTCAAATATGTGGAAACAATATCGTCGTTCTCCATCTTGATTCTTCGAAGCTTATCCTTGAGCTCCAATTTCCTCTGGTCGCTAATGTTCTGGTAGAGGTCCTTCAATGTCGTCCACATTGAATATGGAGTATCCTTCCCATGGAGACTCGAGACAATATGGTCTCGAACTCCCTCAAGGATGATCCATCTCGCCCTTGCCACACACTTCTTCCACTTATCCAACTCTTGTGCATTAACTACAGTTAGCTTTGGGATTTCTTGATCAGTTAAATCCTTCAAGCCATTTTATTCTAATATAACCTCAATTCTATCTTTCCATGCTATGTAATTAGAGTTGCCATCCGAGGCATACTTGAGTCTCAAGCCATAGAATGCCATTGACCAACCTGAAGTATGATATGAATTCGATTTGCACCTGCAACCCCAAACTTCAAACTTCAAATTCTCTTCTCTGTATACTGTTCACAACTTTGATAAACTCAGCTCTAATACCATGTATAATTTCCTACAAATTCTCTACAAATCTACCTTTGAGATCTATGTAGAAAATCTGACTATAGATTAACTAGATAACCCAATATACCAAAGAAAAATACTATAATCTAATTCTACTATCAAACTTGCTTTACGAAAGCTTAAATATTGAGCAAGATCAAGCTGAACACATTTAACTAGAAGAAGAAGAATCAATGCACATGAAACACAAAAAATACTCAGGGAAAATCCTCAGCTAAAAACCCTTCTATCTGTATTATCCTACAAGGTGGAAATACATCAGAATTATACAAAGCCTTAGCTCTCAGTACAATCCTCCTGTATGCTCACAAGAAAACAAGGCTTCTCACAAACCTTCTCCTTTTCCCTCCAAGCCTCCTATTTCCTTGCGTAGTTTCTCCTGGGTCATCCTCCTATTACCAAGTGTAACATTGATCTCTCACACTGATCTCACACCCTTTAAAACTGTGCAATCCTCAAGGAACCTTACCTTGACTGCATGCATGAGTTTCCTCTATAGGAGAAAACATGCAACTGATAGTACATTGTCCTTAACATTTAGCTCAACTGGGTCTTTCTTGGAATAGACACGCATGAGTATCTGATGAGGGAATCTTTAGTTGTCTAGAGTAAACTAGTTGTGTGCATGCATGCATCAACTAACTGATAACTCACAATTAGTTCCTCAAATAGTTTGGAACTAATTTAACTGGACTTAACTCTGTAAACTGAGCCAACTAATTACAACTCAAATATAACTCAATCTTATCTTCTTAATTAAGGGATAATCTCCTTAATTTGAGGGATAACTATTGAATGACTTCGCAAAGTATTCTAACTTGAATTTATCCAACTAATTAATCCATAATGAATTAATTAATTATTTTCCAAGCAGCTGGTGACACTAAATTCGAATTTTAATTCAAGGACAAATTAAAATTGGAATATTCGAGATTCTATTTTTATCATTTCTTGTTGCTATTTTCAACAGTATGAGATGCTTCCTGATGCTTCGAGACCATCATTGGATCTGACTACATCGAAGTCCCCGGATACACCACCTATTGACGGTGCGATTGGTTTTGTGTCTCAAACCTTTGTGAAATCTTCTTCAAAGCATAAATCTGTCTCGAACACCGGTACCGATAGTCCCTCAAAAAATTCATCCAGTCCTGGTAAAACCTATGAGGTACATGTTGTCTAGTCTACTGTAGCATATAAGACCTATAAAGGTAAAAATAAGGGCAAAAGTAAGGCCAAAGCCAATGCCCCAAAACAAGACCCTCATAAATCATCTAATTATGACGCTTCTTGAAGAAAGTAGAAATATCCTTGCCTCATTTGTGAGGAGTATCATTACACGAAGGATTGTCCCCGACACTCTGAAGTTAGTCGCTTAATAAAAGAGACTCTGACTATCTTAAAAGAAACCTTTCCATCATAGAAGACCCAATTGGTAGACCAACCTCAGTCTTCTACTTCCTCAGGTTCCCAAGTGTTCATGATGCAAGGTTCATCACCTATCTCGATCACTACTCGAACTAAGGACTATCAAGCCACGTCTAAGCAAACGATGGAGAAAGAATCCATTGATACGTCTTCTACTTCTACTCCATCCAGTTCTGGTCCACTCCATATTGAGTGCCCTAATAGTGAGTCCGTCATCGGACCACATCCCAAAGGTGTTCTTCGGAAGTCATCTTTCAATCCAAATGCTAGAGCTGCGCAACATTACACTATTTTTGAGGATTTAGCTCAAGCATCTTTGGTGATGTCTGCCTTGGAGGTTCTTCAATCCTGTCTAACACATCGGAAGTCACTATTGTATGCTATAGGTGCTATCGCTCCTTTTTATTTGAGTCTGATTACTTTCAATCTAGAGAATCATGTGCCTCATCTTCCTCATCAGATTGCATTTCTGATACAGGTCCTTATTAAAGGAAAGACAATCTATCAAATGGTTATTGATGAAGGTACCTCTACCTGCATCATGTCAGTTTCGTGTTGGAAAGCCATTAGATCTCCTCCCCTTAACCAATCTCCAAACACCTTGGAAGCCTTTGATGGCAGAGGTTCATGACCATACAATATTCTCATGAACTTGCCAATAAAATTAGAAGGAAAGACTGTTAAATTAGAAGTAGAATTTGTAGATTCCAATCTCAACTACAACCTTCTTCTTGGGCGAAGCTGGACCCACACCATGTTTTTTGTGGTTTCTTATTTATTTTGCATACTTCATTTTCCTCATGAAGGAAAAATAGTCACGGTTGATCAACTATCTTTCTTTTCTTCTGGTTCATCCAATGATAACATTCCTTACGTGGGAAATACTCAGATTCCTTACAAGAGTGTGGGAGCAGGTATCTTCAAAGACTCTACTTTAATGGGTACCTTTTCTCTCCCACCTTCGAATGTTCATTTAGTAAATATGATATTGGATTCTACATATCCTTGGATTATCCCCATCAATAATCAAATTGACTCATTTGGTGATGCTATGCCTTTAAGTCCATTGGAGATAAATTATCAAGAAATTATCTTAGCTTCGATGGCTGCTTCAAAAAGTCATATTATCTTTCGTATGAACCTGGACACTTATGTGCCATCTCCTTAGCTTGGTTCTTGGGATTCTATAGATCCTTTGAACAATACATTCCCCATTGACGAGAGTATCATGGAGGTCATGTCTCTGGATGAAATTCCATGGAACAGTCTACATCATCGTTCTTCTTTTCCTCCTAGCCTAAATGAGATACCTTATTGTCTTGAAGCGTCTGTTTCTCATTCTCCTACACCTCCGCTTCAGAGACCTATCCAGGTACATGAAGTCTTGTCGGAGGGTAATATGGGAAACATCACTGCTACAATGCCACTTGACATTTCCATTAAACCAAGAATTGTCAAGAACATTCATATTGGGGTTTCTTGTTCTCTAGATGAGGTCAAGGTTTATACTCAGCTTTTGAAAGAATTCGTAGATGTTTTCTCTTGGTCATACGAGGAAATTTCTAGTATCAACTAGCCATAGTGGTGCATGAGATTCCAACTTATCCTACTGCTAAGCTTGTTCGGCAATGACTTCGCCTTGTGCACCCTCAAAAGGCTATTGCTATCGAAGCATAAGTAGATAAGATTTTGAAAGCAGGTTTCATTTGTCCTATTACATTGATGAATGGGGTATCCAATATCATTCCCGTTGCCAAAAATCAAGTCACGATACGTGTTTTTGTTGATTATCACGATATCAATTGCGCGTTTCCTACGAACAATTATCCTACTCCATTTATTGATCAAATCATGGATAGATGTGTTGGGAGTGAGATTTTTTCTCTCACGAAAGATTTTTTTGGCTATAACCAGATTAGCATTTCACTCACTGATCATCATAAAATGGCCTTTATCTATCCCGGGGGTACTTTCGCTTACAAAAATATTCCTGTCGGTTTGAAGAATGCTGGCACTACCTTCCAATGAGCAATGTCTTATGAATTTCATGACATTCAACACATTTTTCAGTTGTACTTCAACGACCTACCAGCTGATTCGGCTAAATGTCGTGACCATCTGATCACTTAAGAGCCATATTTTTATGATGTCGGAATTACAATATTCGTCTCAATCCACACACATGTGTTCTTTGCGTCGAGTCTGGCTGGATCTTAAGTTTTGTGGTGTCTCATGAAGGTATCAAGATTTATCCTTTGAAAGTTGAGGCTATAGTCAACCTACCCCCCCACATCATTGCTACAATTGCATATCTTGCAGGGAAAAGATAATTTTCTTCATCGATTTGTCTCTAATTACACCAAACTTGCCAATGTTTTTACTCGCTTACTTAAGAAGGGGATCCATTTTATTTGGGATGAAGTTTCCCAAGAATCCTTTGATGCTTTAAAGCATGCACTGATTAGTGCTCCTTTACTGAATCCCCCCAATTACCATCATGATTATTTCTTGTATTTGGCTGCAATTGAGACCACTATTTCTATGGTGTTAGTTTAGGATGATGATGTCGAAAACAAGCATGTGGTTTATTATCTGAGTTAGAATCTTCTTGATACTTTGTCTCACTATGCTCATGTTGAGAAGCTTGCTTTGGTGGCAGCCCATGCCGTCCAAAGATTTTGACACTATATCCTTTTACGGAAAACCACTGCGATTTTTGATTGCAACCCCATGACATATATACTGACTCTCTAGTTACTAGGGAGGAAATACTCTAGATGGATCGTGATCCTGCAGGAGTTTGATTTGGAATTTACTACTACCAAATCAAAGAAATCGCTCGTCTTTTTTGAGTTAATATGTCCTCTTTCGTCTACAGCACTCCAACTGATTTTACTGAGTAGATACCTAATGAAACTCTATTTATAATCAACACTCTTTACCCATGGTATGGAGACATTATTGTTTATCTCCAAACTTAGAATTTCCGATCTAATTTGTCTCAATCTGACCGATGCCACATCTGACATCAGTCCCAACCATATCAGATCATCAGTGATACATTGTATCGAGTATGTGTGGACTCTGTCCTTCACAGATGTCTCACCCTTGAAGAAGCTGAGTGGGTCTTAAATGATTTCCACTATGGTTCCTGTGGTTTTCATATGTCTAGATATGCCAGTACTAAGAAAATCCTTTGCGCCAGTTATTTCTGGCCTTCTATCTTCAAAGACTGCATTCTAGCTGTCCAAAAATTCCATGAATGCCAGATTTTCTACCGCAAGTAGCATGCCCCACCCACACCCCTACACCTTGTAATTACTGTTGGCCCATTTTCCAAATGGGGAATTTATTTCATGACATGTAACCCTCACTCGGCTGAGGGGCATGGTTATATCATCGTCACTGTTGACTATTTTACAAAATGGGCCGAGGCGATGCTTACATACATTGCTGACGGTATTATTGTTGCTCAATTCCTTTTTAACCATGTCATAGCACATTTTGGTGTCCCTCAAACTATCGTGACCGACCATGGATCACATTTTCGTCAGCATATGATGGCAGATCTAACTGCTCAATTAGGCCTTTGACATGATAGCTCGACTCCTTATTATCCACAGGCCAATGGCTAGGTTGAAGCAGTCAATAAGGTTTTGATTACTATGCTTTAGCGTACCATTGGGAAGCACAAAAAGGATTGGAATTTAATGATATTCTCAACTCTTTGGGCTTACATAACTTATACTAAGACAACCATTGGATTCACTCCATTTTAGCTGGTGTACAGTTTAGAGGCAACTCTTCCAATTGAATGTGAAATCTCTTTACTTAATCTAGCTATAGAAATTCTTCTGAATACCTCACCTGAAGATGAGCGACTACTGTATCTTGAGAGATTTGATGAGACTCGTCGCATTTCTCCGATGGTCATCGAAGCTCAAAAGAAGCGAGTTGAAGCTCATTTTGACCAAACCATTTCTCCTCACACTTTTGCTGAAGGCGACTTGGTTCTTCTTTACGATCAAGCCAATGATAAGTTGGGGGAAGGAAAGTTCGAACCCATGTGGCATGGGCCCTATATCGTCAAGCATGTCTTATGGAAAGGAGCCTATGAGCTATGTGATTATGAGGGAAATACATTGTCACAACTCTGTAATGGGTTGTATCTCAAAAAGTATTATGTGTGAAATTAGTGTAATCACTTTTGTACATTAGTGTGTTAATTCATTAGTGTGCCTTTTTTATTTTTGGTGTGTTTGTTTGATTTGTAGACATATGTTTTTTTGCTTACCATGTGTTCCACTCGGTTTGTAGATGTCATCAAGTCATTACATTGGTTTTGCTGATGGTGCTTTTCATAGCACACATAACCTCTCCTCTGCACCATGGGTACTCTATGACCCTAATGGCAAGCTGATTAAATTACAAGGTATCTGACTTGGTTGAACAACCAATAATATTGTTGAATATAGTGCAGTTTTTGAACTCTTGTCAGAAGCAGTTGCTCTTGGCATTAGGGATTTAGTTGTCAAGTTGGATTCATAGCTCGTTGTGTTACAATTAAACAATCATTACTTAGTGAGAAATCCACAAATATTGTGTATGTATCTACGTATTAGACTGCTAGAAATAAATTTTGATTACATTACATATCAATATATTCCACATAATTTAAATACTTTAACCAATGCATTAGCAAATCTTGTTCTTGATAGACACTTGGCTTTCAAAGCCTACAAAATGTGTAAAAGATTAGATAAACTATCAAACTACACGGTGCTCATGATAGCACGAGACTACCCTAATCACTCGGCCTAGCAGCTGATGCAGTCTCAGAGAGACTCCCACAATGTGTCTCTGCCAACGCAGTGGAACATCATCGATAGTGGCATAATCTAGAACTCCTCGAGTTATTACCTCCAGATTACACTCCATCTCAGCTAAGGGGTCAACCCCTTCCTCATAGTCCACACCCACTATCGGATGAGTCGTTCGTGATGCTATTGACGACATGCCTGGTGGTCTCTTTGGTCCTAAATCTACACATTTATCATAAGTTGAGTCTCATTTTACGCTTTTATAAAAACCATAAAACTTGAAAAAATCCAAAAAACAAGTTTTTACCTGCATCAGTCCACTGTTTTCTTGTTGGCAGAGGTAGATCTGGATCCCACCTGAAATTTGTGCCAACATAAGCATAGTCATCTACCACAAGTAGTTGGCGTTCAAGCCAAGAAAAGAACTATGGTGGATAATGCATATGTTGACTCGTGCCTCCTCAAGGCATGACCTGGCTCCATCTCACGAGTCTCGGATCTTAGGGGGCAGGATGTGGTACTTTCGTCCACTGATACCAAAGGAGGGGCACTCACTCCAAAAATAAGGTTACCAGTATAGAACCAAACCCGAATTGCTTCAGGTTTCCATGCTTACACTTGGTTAATGGTTGCTTCATGTTTTCCAAAAGGCCTCCACACTAGTTGAAGATGGTGGGGGTCAAACATGTGATAGCATACTGAAATTGAGACTTTAAAGCCTCATGCAAGGCTTGTGTGCTAGATACATGCGCCATGGTGAACAAATTATTCTCAAGATGAGGTTGTTGGTGATTGTTTCTATCTTCATCTTAACTTTGTTGGTTATCTCGGCACCAGGAAAATATCTCTGGACTAGACTCCTGGTACCCTCACTGCCTTGGCAAGATCTAAAGATTTTAACTGCTTCTCCTCGATGGGATAATCCCGTGATGAAACAGATGTCCATCTCCTCAAGTTCCAGTTCTTTCCCTTTTATGATGAATATATCTTCATCTACATCTCAAAGGCTCATTAGATAAGGTAGTAACTCCATCTCAGCCCTCAACCTTATGGTCTTGAAGAATTTTAGCAGTCCACAATCCCTTAGAGCATTTCTGCGTGCTAGATCCTGAGATGATTGGAATTCTTTGGCCTCATGGCCTCTTTCTTTCCACTCCAAGACCATATTATCCTACAAAACAACATTTAAACACATATTAATGCTTTTTACATGGATCAAAATCAACATTTTTTACTTAAAAGATATTTTTCATATCAAAAACTCACTCTCGGTGTCATCACACCTATTTTTATAAACAGTGCGATGGAATCGTGTGAACCTTTAGGCTCAAGCATGACCATTGCATGTCTGATGACCATACCTGTGATGGTCACTGGTGCCCTAAAATTTTTAAATCCTCCTTTCTAGCATAAAATTTACCATTTAAAATGCATAAAAAGGTAATGAAATGTAAGAGCAGGGATGAGGCTCTTACCTGTCGCAGATGGATCATGAAATGGTACCCTAGATCTCCTGCAGAAGACACTAGAAAATCAAGAGAATTAGGGCACAAATAGCACTTTCAGAGCTCAGCTTGGGAAAATGGTAAAAAATGAAATTACTTTTAGCTATTTATAAGCTTTGAAAGTCATTTTGTTAAATATCGTAATATTTTAATATTTTCTTTCGATATCAGTGATGGGCGTGTTTCTTGTGCAGATATAGGTGCCTTCAATGTGAACAGTGATCATTATTGATTGATTCTAGGAGTTTTATTTTATCTCTTCTTCGGACTCATTAAATAAACGAAAAAGGAACCCCCATGGAGTCATCTTTCAGCTCTTTTCTAACTCTCGAAAATTGAAAATATTGTCGAGTACTTGTCGTTTAGAACTCATTAAAGTAAATGAATCGATGTCACCTCAATATACATTTACCCCTTTTTCGGGCTGTGATTGACTATTTACAAAAAAGGTACACCTTTGTTGACATGGTCAGGAGGTTCCCTCAGATATTGTTTTATACCTTTTCAGGTTCGAGGGACAATTTACAAAAAGGGACATGATGGAGTTTTCTTTTCTGTTTCTTTCTCAAACTCTCTAAATATGAAAAAGATATCGAGCTATTCTTACATTGAGATCGTTAAAACTTTGCGACGAAAGACTCGTCACCATGATGAGACCAAGCTTATCCTTCCTAGGGCTCGTAAAACTTACTAGGATGTATTCATTCGAAGAATGAACTTACATAACAAGCATATGTTATCCCCTTCAAGCTTGTGATAAAAAATAATTGGGGTACTCGCTAGAGATAGTGAGGAAAAATGAAGATGAGACATCCTTTGTATAGGAAGCATGTTGCTCTTGAACATGACACTCTTCTACTCTTGTGTCGGGTTTGGGATATCGTTATTCAATCAACTGTCCTCCTAGGTTCGGGTGATCCATTTTGCCTCTCATTTGACTATTCCACACTATAATCATGACCTTTAATCCCATGTTGAGTCAAATGCTACCACACTCTGGAATCATGTTGCCCATATGTTCAAGAGAATTATAATTTGCATTTATTTACATATACATTGTTTGAGTCATTTCTACAGTCCTGAATATTATTCCACTTTATTCCTTGTTTCGTGTCGATGATGGGGGATTCATTATTGCCCTCCTTCGACAAGTCACTTCCTATTGACTTCAACTCATTATTTAGTAAGATGACTTAGGAACTCCCTTTCAGTACCTTAGAGTTGGCATGCCCTAATGGCCAGTTCTTCGCATCTAACAACAAGTCTTCATTATTGGCTTTCTATCATGTGATTCCACGAGTGTTCAACCTCAACTTCATTATCACATTCATGAATTGTACTATATTGTACATTGAGAGCCATTGTCATTATTGGTGGTTTCTCTCGTACCTGTTAACGGTCCACATCATTGGTTAGTAATCAAGTGGTTTTCTATCATGTTCAACTTCAACACTTTTAGGAGAGATTTTTTGGCGTAAATCACAAGATCTATCATTTGTCGATGTGTTTCGAACCAACTAGTGTGGTTCATCGTCAGGACACGTTGAAGAACCAGATCCAGCTTTGCATGTTAAATAGCTTGAGTAGAGCCTCCAACGGTTAACTAGGCCAATGGCTAAATATGGTTCTTCAACTTGTCCTGATAATGAACCACACTAGTTGGTTCAAAATTCATCGAAAAATGATATATCTTGTGATTTACGACAAAAAATCTCTCGTAAACCTGATGTGGATCACAGAAGCCTCAATTCAACAATTCAATACTTTTATTCGCATGTTAGGATTTGTACATTGATCGGGTCGGGATGGAGCACAAGACCTTGAGTCTTGTCTGTTATGACTCAAGCTACATGGAGTTATATGTTATTCATCGTTGTACACATGTTTCTACTATACGGATGGTTGTGACCATACCGTGAGACTTTATATTTATGATGATCCTCGTTACCTGGATGGCTGCACCCATACCTTGGATCTTTTATCTAGCCTTCATCATTAGGATGGTTGTGTCCATGCTGTAGATTCATGTCTTGATCTCAGATATGTATATGTATATGCGTCCTTGATTTCCAAGTCTCCTGATAGTGCGCATCCTCATCCTTGCCAAAAGCTCGTAAAGCATTTTAGCCATCACTCCTCGTTTTGCCTTCATGCTTTAGGGGTCATCTGTTACACAATATTTTGTCACACCTCCTACACTTCCCTATGACATACCCTGAAGTGCCCGAAACATGATCATTATGTAGTATACACATCCATGTATACGGTTCAGATCCCTCCTTTAACTTTGTTTGGAATATTTCTGGAGCTTTCCTTGAAGAAATAGCTCTTAAAACCCTAAAATGAGGGTCATCATTCTTATCAAGCTCAAAGCTATGATGATCACCTGTTGCACCATGTTAATCCAGTGATGGCATCACTCTGGTCCCTTTCATACTCGCGATGGTCTCAAAGAGGAATTTTTCCCAAAGAGGGTGAGAAGCTTCATGATCTAGAAGCTTCCAGAGCGGTGAGTTGGAGGTGGTTTCACATAGATGAGGTCGAATCCTCTTAATTTGACCTCTTGGTCTCATCCCTATGAGATACCTCCTTAAGATGTGGGCCTAATCCTATCTTTGAAGGAGTCCTAACTCCCCCTCCCAGCCTATAAATTCCTCCTCTCCCATTCCCAAATGTTTGATATATGTCCATTTGCACCCCTATGTTGAGCTTGTGCTTAGAGGCTATTCATTAGACTTGGAGGAGTGTATATAGAGTTTCTTGCCTTGGACTTGGATTACCACTCAAGGAGAGCCTTTCAAAATCAAGGATATGGTTGTAAGCTTCCCTTTATTCTTTAAATAATAATACAACTATTGGTTCATCTTCCCAAAAATATATATGTTCATGTATGTATTGGCTTGACATTCCTTGATTAACTAAGTAGGTTATTATTGGATTTTGTATTGGTTTGGCATGCTTTGTTGTCTCTTGACCACTTGTGTAGGTACATAAGTGCTGAAAGAAGCAGGAACAAGTTCGTGACACAAGTGGTTCGAGGATCTCAACAAATGAAATTGGAATAGCATAATAGCAAGGTAGGCCATCTCTCTTGTTATAATTTTCAATTATGATCTAGGAATATTTCTGGTTGATTGTGACTTCACTTACTAGACCCACTCATTGGGTTATAGGGATCATCTCTGTCTGCAAAGAGGATTAACCTTGTCAACAAACCCAGAAATTTGCAAAAACATGGTGTGGGCTAGGGTTTGTGGGGAAAATGGGGAAAAGGAAGGGAATGGGTATGGGAAATAGTTTGGGGAGGTATATAAGGTGTGTATGAGGATGATGGAGCAAGAAAACTAGGGGTTTGTTGACTGAGATGAAGCAAAAACTTATAGAAACCAAAAGCAGAACGAAGCCTTTGGAGAGGGATTTGCAATGATTTTTTAGAGAAGTGAGTTCATGAGAGAGGTAGTAAAGGCTAACTTACTTCATTTGGAGTTCCTAGAACATGCTGAATGTTGACTTGACCCTTTTAATGCTTAGATTTGCCTCCTTTTCCAAAAACGCAACGAAGACACTAGAAGCACAATGAGCTAGGCAGGCAAGGGTTTTAATGAAGAATTTTGATGCCCTGTTGGTTGAGATGAAGCTCGTTGATGGGGTGGTGCTCAACGAATATGAAATGAAGAATTAGAATGTTTGGATGGTCTTTTTATAGCTCAAAAGTCAATTTTTTTCTTTTGTCGTGGAGTGACATCACATGTCTTTTTGAAAATGAAATGATAGGATAGTGTGTTGCAACTTTATCACTTTATTAGGAAAGGTTACATCTTATTGAGAGGTAAGTGTACCTCTAAAGTCTTTTTTGAACACGTTTCCCTAATTATTAGCTCCCATGATGGTGACTATGGTGATGACATGACTCCTTAATGGTTTTGATGATATGACCTAATAATGATACCAACTGGATATCTAAAACCATGATTAAAGACCCTTGAACCTATGCAGTATGCATGATAATGATATAATGGCCAAAATGATGACCAATACACTCTTTTGGTAACTCATCACAAGGAGTGATGACAAGACCATGGTGGCATTTTATGACCTTGAATATGGAGGTAGTAGTAATCACCTAGACACTGAAAAATAATCAAATTTTATATGAAAATTCTATTTGATACTATAACAATTTGACCAAGGACCCTATCAACTGACATTGAAAGAGTACATTTGATCACTGGTGACTCATAGACACTAACACATCTGACACTAGTAGGTTCTTCCATTTAACTAAGTATTCGAATTACTCTTTATCCCTAGTCTTCTTGATCAACCTCTTATCTAGGATATTCTTAAGCTGCAAAGGATTATTTGTGGGCAACTGCTTTTCCCATTAGATTTCCTAACTGTCATTGGCTAATTATTTTGCTTTTGAATCATATTTATATAAGTCTACTACATTAAAAATTGGAGAAATTCCCACTCCAGGTGGAATATCTAATTCATAGGCATTGGCATAAATTTTTGCAAGGTTTTGTAAGGTCCTATTTTTTTTTTTTTTAATTAATTATTATTTTATTTTATTTTTTTTAATTTTTTTTTATTTTTTTATTTTAATTTATTTTTTTTTTTATTTTTTTTTTTTTTTTTTTTTTTTTTTTTTTTTTTTTTAATTTTTAATTTTTTTATTTATTTTTATTTTTATTTATTTTATTTTTATTTATTTTTATTTTTTTTATTTATTTTTTATTTTTTTTTTTTTTTTTCAGTTTTAGCTTATTATATTCACCCTTGGGAAATATTTCTTTCCTAAAGTGTGCAAGAACTAGATCTCCAACTTCTAACTCTTTCTCTCTTCTCTTCAAATATTCTTTGCTTTTATATTTTAGAGTGTTGTCCAACAACTTCTACTTGACCTAGTTATGGATTTCCTGTCTGGCTGTGACCAAATATTCTCATGTTGCACTCCTTTGCTCTGTTCTTCCCAAAGTTATAAGTTCATGTACCCCCCTTGGGTTCATTCCATAGAAAATTTTGAAAGGGCTTTGTCCTCTAGTTATGTTAAGAGTGTCATTGTAGGTGTATTCATCTTGTGATAAAATTTTATCTTATTGTTTAGGATGGTATCCAATTAGGTTGCGTAGTATGTTCCCAAGGATTTTATTCGCAACTTCAATCTAACCATTGGTTTTTGGGTAATATGCTAAGATGAACTAGAATTTGTTCCAAACTTCTTCCATAATGTCCTCCAGAAGTGTCCCAAGAATTTAGTATCTCTATCTAAAACTATGCTCATGTGGATTCCATGCAATCTTACAACTTCCTTAAAAAATAAATTAGCAATGTGACTAGCATCACTAGTCTTAGCACAAGGAATGAAATGAGCCATCTTTGAAAATCTATCTACCACCACAAAAACAAAATAATTACCTTTCTGTGTTTTAGGAAGTTCCAAAACAAAATCCATACTTACAGAATCCCAAGGCATTTCTGGAATTGGAAATGGGGTTTATAATCATGTGTTCTAACTTCTTCCTTTGGCATACTCATAGATTTTTCACATCTTCACAAACTTCTATGCATCATATCTCAAATTTGGCCAATAATAATATCTCTTTAGCAGGTCATATGTCTTGTCTTGTTTGAAATCTCCTCCAAGACCTCCACTATGTTTTTCCTTGATCAAGTTCTCCCTCATGGAATAGTTCGAGATGCACAATTGTTTGTTTTTTAAGAGAAATCCATATTGAAGCATATAGTCAAGCCATGGATTTCTATCTTGTAAAGTTGGATTTGTACAGGCTTCAAAGGCCTCCTTGTAGTCAACATCCTCTTTATACAACTCCTTTATGAACTCAAATACCAACTGTTGGATTTGGTTTTCCTGCAACAAAAGTTGTCTTGTGATCAAAGCATCTACAATTTTTTTAGATTAACCACTGATATGCTTAGAAACAAATGTAAAATTCTACAAACACTCGACCCATTTAATATGTTTCTAGTTCAATTTTGGCTGCTGCATAATGAAATGAAGAGCATGATTGTCACTATACAAAATAAATTATTTAGACAAAAAATAATGCCTTCATTTCTTTAAAGACTAAACCATTGCATTAAACGCCTTGTCATAAGTAGTATACTTCCTCTTAGCTTCATTCAACTTCTCACTGAGATAGGAAATGGGTTTATCCTCTTAGCCGAGCACTACTCTGATTGCATCGTTACTAACATTGGTTTTGACTTGAAAAGGTTTATTAAAATCTGGAAGAGAGATCAATGGTTGCTCTGTAATATTTTTCTTCAATATCTGAAATCCATTTTTAGCTGCATTGGTACACTTAAATGGTTGTTGACTCTTCTTTACTTTCTCCACCATTGAGCATTTTCTAAAATCTGAATAAATTTCCGGTAAAATCTTTCCAAACCATGGAAACTCTGGACCTCAAAAACATTTTATGAGAGGGCCATTCGAGAATAGATTTTACTTTACCGGGATCCATCTTTAGTCCTTCTTTAGAGATTAAAAATCCCAAATACACTAATGCTGACTTTAAAAAGGAATATTTATTTAAATTCACAAGTAATTTTTCTTGTTGCAATCTTTCCATTACATACCTTAAATGCCCCAGATTCTCCTCTTTAGACTGGATGTACACTAGAATGTCATCCAGGTAAACTATCACAAATTTCTGTATAAACTCCTTCATTACTTAATTCATTAACCTCACAAATGTACTGGGTGCATTGGATAGGCCAAATGGCATGGCCATCCACTCATAAAAACCTTCATTAGTCTTGAATGTAGTTTTCCACTCATCTCCCTCTCAAATTCTTATATGATGATATCTGATCTTTAGATCAATTTTAGAAAACCAACGTGCACCACTCAAGAAGTCCAACAAATCATTTATACATGGTAGAGGAAAATGATACCTAATGGTAATATTGTTCAAAGCTCTAGAATCTATGCACATGTGGCATCCACAATCCTTCTTAGGTGTTAGTACTGTAGGCACTGCACATAGACTAAGACTCTCCCTAATCATTCCCTTATCCAAAAAATCTTGCACAGATTTTCTAATATCCTCATTTTCTTTGGGTATCATGCAGTAAGAAAATTTATTGGATTAACTGGCTCCTAGTATCAAGTCAATGTGATGGATGATACTCCTCACTAGTGGAAATTCACTTGGTAGATCATCCACTACAACAACATGATATTATTCCAACATTTATTGAATCTCTACGGGAAAATCATAAATAGTACTAGTAGTAAGAAATACTTTGGGCTTACAAACAATAGAAATTTTTACCTTTTCTGGTTTCATCTATTGTAGAAATTCTTTGCAACTCATCAATAATACCCTCAAATCACTGCTCCTAGAATTTCGTTCATCCTGCAATGGTAGCAACGTATGATTGGTTCCATCATTCTAGAATTTATATGTGTTCTTCTTTCCATCATGCACTACACTCCTGTCAAATTGCCATGGTATCCCAAGTAAAATGTGACACATCCGTGGGCATCACATCATATAAGATCTTCTCTCTATAGCCACCAATCTATAACTCCACTTCACACTGTTCATTAACCAAAATTTGATGTCCCTTTTGCAGCCAAGACACCTTGTAGGGTGTTAGGTGCTTCTACTTACTCAATTTCAGCTTCTCTACAACTTTTGTGGATACTAAACTATCCATTCTACCACTATCAATCAAAACCTTGCAACGCTTACCTTAGATTTTGCAAATAGTCTAAAACAAAGATCTCCTTTGAGCTGGCTCCCCAACTTCCTTCTCTTGTTTGATTAATACCTTCTTCATCATAAGCACTTCTCGTGTCTCTGGTACATTTTCTACTTCTTGCACCTCTACTTTTGCTTCTTTTTCTATAACTGCAACAACATTCCTTTAGTTAGGTTCTCTATTCTCAGGGAATTCTTATGCCATGTGCATGAGCTTTTCACACCTATAACATCGAACCTCTCTTCTACTTCTTCCTCATCCTCTGGAAGAAGACCTTCAACCTCTAGAATCACTTTCTTGTTGTCACTGTGGGATGGAATGGCTAGCCCCATCCTTAGGTGTAGTAGATCTCCCTTTTCCTTTCTACTGTTCTCTGCCTCTAACAACACTTTTACCTCTACCAACTTGTTTTCTTGCAAGCTTCTCCTCTCCTTTTAATGCCATCTAATAATGTTCTTCTACTATCCTTGAACACAATACATTTATTTCATCTTTAATATCCAATTTGAGCCCATCCATATACCTTGTAGTCTTATCTACATATTCTTCCACATATCCAGCTCTGATGTTTACTTTGTCGAACTCCTCTGTGTATTCTCTGACTATCAAGCTTCTCTGTCTCAGGTTTTTCTTACTTCTAAGCAAGGTCAACTGGTAATCTTTTGGAAAAAAATTCCCTCTGAGTTTTTCTACCATTCTATCCCAGCTTTTGATCTTCTTCTTGTTCTTTCTCCTTCTGCTTTTCTACACACCATCCCATCAAAGAGCTACATTTCCCTTCAATCGAGTCACTACAAAATTCACTTTATTTTCCTCATCCATTTCCTCATAATCAAAGAATTTGTCGATCTCTGTGATCCAGTCAATCAATTCCTCTGGATTAATACTTCCTGTGTAGGAGGATAATTTTGGTTTTGGTCTCGTGACATAACCCAAAATTGTCTTCAGAACCTTGGCCTTGGCTGGTTCTTATACTTCTTCTTTTTTGGTTTCTTCTTCCTCCTAAATGCTCTCATATATAGTATCAGGATCTCCATGTCAAGCAGTCTCCATCATTGCAATTCTTGATTCCAACTGTCCCATCACTCATAACACTTCTTTATTTCCTACAAGTATTTTCCCTCTTTCTCCTCTTACACCTCTTCCAACACCTCTAACAACTCTAGGCGATATGATTGCTTCTTTTTTCTGGAACAAACATAGGGTTTGCTCTGATACCACCTTATGCAAATCTGGCTTTGATTTTCTGAATTTACCCCCTGTGGGAGTTGGTTCCCTCTTTGTTGGAAAAATTTTACCTTTATCCCTCGGAACCAATCCAATAAGTTTTAAATTTATCCCTTATAGCCCCTGGAGCCAAACCTTTATCTACATTTCTCAGGGCCAAGTACTATGATCTAGCACTAATACACTATGCATGTGTGTATCAAATGCTATCATGGAACCAAAGCTTGAATAGTGAAAAGAAATTCCAATGTGTCCCAACCTTTAAAGCCCGACACATAGCGAGGGTGCACCTCTTTGTATCACTAGGTTAGGCAGTAGTCGGGTGGGCTCCACCTGCTCCATTCCAACCTGGTGCCAACCTCTTATAAAACATATTGGGACCTCCAAGTAATACAATTCTCTAACCCACTTCTTTTATATAATGCGAAAGCTCCCAATGCTCTCCCTCCGAGTATTTCCACTGGGATGACCTGTCTCGGTCCCATTCTACCAATCGTGGTTAGGGCACTATACTACTAGTGTAGCCCCTTATTGTTATAGTTAGTGTAGCCCCCTTGTTATTATTTTTATGCCAATGTAGTTCCCATATTGTTATTATTGCGCCTCATAGAAGCCCACTATTGTTATTGTTGTGCCCTTACATTATTATTGTTATGTAGACTCTAATTATATTGTAATCCCTTAGAATCTTATATATAAAAAGGATGTTTTGTCATTTGTATCATCCAAAAATTGTTCATCTATGTAATTTAAAGGAGGTTTCCCCCTTGAAGAGGCTAAATTTTAAGTCATTGATCTATCTTTTCTTCTATTTTGTGAGCTAGTTACATAACATTTGGTATGAAAGCTTTTGATTCTACGGTTTTGTTGCTGCAAACAGGTCATCGTGGAATTTTATCCATTTTTATAATAAGTTTCAAAAGTGGAAATTTTTATCACAAGGAACTAAAATCTTGATGAAATTCATGTAAAAATTTCAGATCTTGGTTCGCTATATTTTCGGAGATATGGTCCAAGGAAGTTAGGGTTTGTGCATGCTCCATAATTTTGTTTCAAATAGGTGACCTTTGGAAAATCATCATATATTCCTCTATGAGCATTGTATTTTTATGTTGTAGATAGTGGCCAAAATAACACAGACTGTAGTATATTTTGTATCGTTTTTAGGGCCAAAGGTTGAAAGAATGGTACGTGGCACTCTATACAAGTTCGCTCTACTGAATCAGTCTATAATCAGGTCATCGTGGGAGATTGGACATAACTCTTCTTGAATAATCCAAATTTGGTCTGACTTGTGGCATTGGAAAGAATACTCAGAGGGATACCACATGACCAGATTTTAGACCTTGGAGATCCGAATTTATAGAGATACAACAGATTCAATATCAAGCTCCTACAAAGCAAGAAAAATGTGTGTATTGTTTTAAAATTTGCATAAGTTTAGTTTGAAAAATCAATTTGAAATGATTCGAGGGGCATAGTGAAGCATAAATATCATTGTTTGATTCCAAAATGACTCTAAGAAAGAAAATGGAAACACCAAGTAAGAAACCATAAATCTCTACTATGACACATGAAGAAGAGGAAGACATGTAATATGATATATTAAAATTACGAGACTAAGTGCAAAAAATTTTCTCTCGCAAAGATGGAAACCAAAAATGAAATGGAAGCTAAGATGGATGGTTTGAAGAATGGTTTAAAATCAGAAATGGAAGGTTTGAAGGATGGATTAAAAACAAAAATGGAAGGCTTGAAGGATGATTTAAAAGCAGACATGGAAGGTTTGAAACAAGGTTTGACAAATTTGCTACAAGAAATGCTTCATAATGGTGAAAAGATATTAGATGAAACTCGTGATGAGGACAAATGAAATGTTAATCATGATTTCATAGACTCTAACATTGGGTTGAAGACCCACCATATTCCAAATATCGATAAGAGGAAGTTTGATGGCAAGGATATGATAACATGGATACTACAAATGGAGCAATATTTTGATCTACATAATGTGAAATACACACAACAGGTACACATTGCAACTTTTTATTTAGAACCCAATCAGTTTGTATGGTATCGATGAATTTTTTCTCATAAATCATTTGTCATTTGATCAATTTTTATGAAGGAAATAATATCACATTATGAAGATACAACGAGCAACACCTTCCTTAACCAATTGATAAATCTCAAAAAAAAGAGTTCAATGGCGGAGCACATTGAGGACTTCCAAAAATTGAATATAATGGTAAATGATATTCCAGAGGAACATAAGATTGATGTCTTCATAAGGACTTTAAAGGATAACATCCAACATGACGTTTGCCTTTGGGAACCTAATTCATTGGAGAAGGCATTCATGGTGGAATTGAAAGCAAAATTATGGCAACAAGGAAGTCTACCACTCACAACTATAAAGATGGAAGCATTTCTATTCCTAGCCTTCCATAACCTACAAGTTTGACACCACAAAAATTGGAAGAAAAAAGAGAAAAATGATTTTGTTATAGTTGTGATAGACAATATACTAAAGGTGATAAGTGTGCTGAAAATAAATTATTTTACATAGATTGTGAAGAGGAGGAAGAAAAGGAACAAGAAACATCAAAAGAAGAGGATATACACCAAGAACCAACCCTAGAGAAATAAGAAATGAATCTGACCATATCTTGTAATGCATTGGTAGGAATTACCAATCCTCAAACTCTCAAGATAGAAGGACATATCAAGAAGAAAAGGGTAATATTGTTGATTGATTCGAGTAGTACCCATAATTTTATTCATTGTAAGATAGCCAAGGAATTGAATTGCTTCCTATATCCAACACCAGTGTGTCAAGTGCTGGTTGCAAATGGAGGAACTATAAAATTCTCTGGAAGGTGCCATAATATAAAGCTAACCATGGGGGAATATGTATTGAATAGTCCAATGATTTCCATTCAAATGAGTGGCGTTGATGTTGTACTTGGAGTCCAATGGTTACAATCTTTGGGTATTATAACTTTAATTTTCAAGAATGTTTCTTGAATTATTTTTGGGGAAGGAAAGGAAGTTGAATTAAGGGGAATCACAGGGAAACCAGGAAAGATAATCAACTCTAATAGCATGAAAAATCTTCTAAATAAAGAACAACGAGGTGTAATTACACAATTATGATCACTATAGATTCAAACATCGAAATCATATATTTATCCAGATCTCCAAAAATCCTTGGACAATCATCCCAAGGTATTTGAGACTCCCACAGGCCTCCCACCTATTCATGATTATGATTATGATCATGCTATTCATTTGATTCCAGGAAGTGTTCCTCCAAACCTCTGGCCTTACAGATATCCCTATGCCCAAAAGAGTGAAATTGAGCGCATGGTCACATAAATGCTATAGGTTGCTATAATTCAAGCTAGTCAAAGTTCTTTCTCTACTCTAGTAGTATTGGTGCATAAGAAGGATGGATCATGGCATATGTCTTCGAATTATAGGGCACTCCACAAGATAACGATTAAAGATAAATTTCATGTTCCTGTCAGTGATGAATTTTTGGATGATTTACATGGAGCAATCTACTTCATCAAGTTGGATCTTCATTCAGGATATCGTCAAGCTAGAATGAAGACTGAATACATTTTGAAAGAAATATTTAGAATTCATGAGGGTCATTATGAATTTTTTGTCGTGCCTTTTTTCCTTACCAATGCACCTTCTATGTTTCATGGTTTGATGAATTCCATTTTCAAACCCTTAGAAAATTTGTGTTAATATTTTTTGATGATATACTAATCTACAACAAGTCTTGAAAGGATCATGTTCAACATGTTGACAGGGTGCTCAAACTATTGAAGGAGAAACAATTATATGCAAAAAACTCCAAATGTTTCTTTGGAGTACAGGAAGTGGAATATCTGGGTCATATTGTATCTCATGAGGGTGTTAAGGTAGACCCTAAAAAAAATTAAAGCCATTAAGGAATAGAAAATTCCCACAAACATAAAGCATCTTCGAGGATTTATCAGGTTTATAGGGTATTATCGCAAGTTTATTAACAATTATGGGAGAATAACAACACCTCTAGCAACATTACTAAAGAAAGATGCATTTTCTTGGACTCTAGAAGCAACTAAGACCTTTGAACATCTTAAAGAGGCAATGTGCTAAGCACCAATCTTAGTTATGCCATAATTCACAAAAACCTTTATTGTGGAATGTGATGCCTTAGGAAATGGAATTGGTGTCGTTTTAATGTAAGAAGGAAGACCCATTTCTTTTGAATGATCTCCAATCAAAGGAAAGTATTTACACAAACCTATTTATGAGAAAGAAATGTAGGAAATACTACATGCACTAAAGAAAAGGTGACCTTACCTAATGGGAAGACACTTCAAGGTAAAAACAACTCATGATAGTCTTAAATAATTTTTGGAAAAAATATTATCTTCAGAAGAGAAGCAAAAATGGGTGACAAAGATGTTGGGTTATGACTTTGAAATCATCTACAAAAAAGGGAAGCAAAATGTTGTTGCAGATGCACTCTTAAGAAAAGATGAGGATGTGGAAGTATTTCTTTGTGCCATTTCTATTTTCCAACCATATTGGATAATCGAAGCAAGGGATGAATGGAAGAATGATGAAGAAGTGTGGACACTCATTCAAAATTTGCAGCAAGATCCCAATATATCTGATACATTTAGCTGGAAAAATGATTCATCATGGTACATAGATCACTTATATCTTTGTAAGAATTCACAACTCAAAAAAAAAATATTCTTTTGGAATTACACACCTCTCCCTCATGAGGGCACTCAGGCTTTTTAAAACCTTACCACGGGGTCAAGAAGGAATTTTTTTGGAGGACCTTAAATCTGATATTCAAAAGTTTGTGGCAAAATGTTTGGTTTTCCAAAAAAATAAAGTTGAGACAATTACGACCTTGAGTCTGTTACAACCTTTAGGCATTCCACATCAAAGTTGGGAGGAGGTTTCAATGGATTTTATCATATTTTTACCCAAGTCCGAAGGAAAGAGTGTCATCATGGTGGTAGTTGATAGAATTACCAAGTATGCACTTATTTTTCATTATCTCATCCATTTAAGGCCAATACAATTGCTACTCCATTTATGGAAATAATTCAAAATCTACATGGAAAACCAAAGGTTATTGTAAGCGATAGAGATCCCATTTTCACTTGAAATTTTTGGATAGAATTATTTTCTTGTCTGGGTACTCAATTATCTCACAACTCATCTTATCATCCTCAATTTGATGGGAAACTTGAGATAGTGAACACATGTTTGGAAGGATATATTCATTGCTTTGTATTTGATAAACAAACACAATGGGTCAAGTGGTTACCTCTGGCTTAATGGTGCTATAACACTTCCTTCCATACTGCAGCAAAAATGACCCCATTTATGGAACTTTATGGATATCATCCACCGCCCATTGCATCATCTTTAAGAGAAATTCTAAGGTTCAAGCAGTGGAATATCACATTGAGAATCAACACCAAGTTCTCCAATGCTTAAAGGATAACCTCATTTTGGTGTAGAATCAAATGAAACAATAGGTAGATCGATATTGCAACGAAAGAAGTTTTGACGTAGGTGACTGGGTATTTTTACGGCTACAACCATACAAACAAATGTCCCCCAAGCAAGCTAAGAACGATGATAAATTATCACCAAAGTACTGTGGTCCTTACAAGGTGTCGCAAAATATTGGTACTATGGCATACAAATTGGAGCTTCCTACATCTTCTTGAGTGCACCCAGATTTTGATGTTTCCTACTTAAAGAAGGTTATAGGTGATAAGCTCCCAGTTCAAACAATATTCTAGAAACTTGACAAGGAAGGAAAATTATTATTGGAACCTGAAGTAGTCACAGAAACAAGAACCTGACAACTACGAAATAAATCAATTTCAAAGTATCTCATCAAGTGGAAGAACTTACCCTATGAAGATTATGCATGGGAGGATGAAAATTTTATACAAAAGCATCCAGAACTACTCAAGCATTGAGGAAAACACTTTTTGAAGGAGAGGGGTATGTTAGGTCCCTATACTACTAGTGCAACCCCTTATTGTTATTTTTAGTGTAGCACCCTTATTGTTATTGTTGTGCCCATGTAGTCCCCATATTATTATTATTGTGCCCCATAGAAGCCCACTATTGTTAGTGTTGTGCCCTTACATTGTTATGTTTATGTCAGCTTTTATTATATTGTGACCCCTTAGACTCCTTTATATAGAAAGGAGGTCTTGTCATTTGTATCATCCAAGAATTGTTCATTTATGTAATGTAAAGGAGGTTTCCCCATGAAGAAGCTAATTTTTAAGTTGTTGATCTATAATTTTCTTCTATTTTGTGAGATGGTTGCATAATAGTTGTGTAGACTTGGTTTTAAATATTTCATCCAACCAATGATTTTCTACCCATTTAAATGAGCCCGTCGCTTCATTGTTGTGATTGGAGTGAAGCCTTTGGCGCCTTCCTTCTAGACCATCCCCACTTGCCATGGTCTGACACTGAGTTGGCCCAACACACCTCTTTTCGGTCACTTAAACTTGGGTTCGAAAGGGTTCTTCTTAGTTTTCCTCTCCAGGATGACATGTCTCGACACCTCCTTCCCAATCGCGTAGAATTGGGCATTTAACGTACCCACCAGGGTATGGGATGACAAACTCTAGCTGACGGAGAGTATTTTCTGTCTCTCGCTCCTATCAACAGATGGTCTTCCATAGTGGATTGAAATCTTGGCTAAGTGTTAGCCTCTTTGTGTAAAGCTCGATTGTGACTTCGCACCATTATTCGATCTCTTGTGTTTTTCGAAGCCTCTTCACCAGTTCAATAACTTACTCAATGTTAGGATATTCCGACATGTAGGAATAGTTAAGTATAACTTGGTCTAGTATAGAGTTAGGTAAAGTGTGTTTCTTTACTATGTATATTTGTAACTTACAATCCGACGGTCACGATATGTAGTGATCCGACGGTTCATTCTCTCCTCGGTATTACCGACACTTGATCCGTGGCTTGACACCCGATTGGTCCATGAATTCTATTTAAAGCGCATGGAGGGTCATTTGTAGGTTAACCGTGCATGAGAGAAGCTTATGTAAATTTTCATTCTTTTATTAATAAATTGCCTGTAGTAGGCACGTTGGCACAGGCCGTGGACTGTTTCCCTCTTTGAGGGTTTTAACCACGTCAAAATACTGGTGTATTGATCTGTGATCTATTTGTGAGCGGTGTCCTTTTGGTGTTCTGTCTGAGGAACTTACCCTGTAAATTCCTACATGGTATCAGAGCTATTTGAGGGCCGCGTCCGTTGTTGATCCAAATCTGAAGCCGATAGAACTGCATGCGACTGCCATCTCCTCGATCTGCCATTTTTTACTGCTTTCGGGCCGATAGGACTACTCTGTTGTGTTGGGAGCATCTGTTCCAGTGAGGAACCCCTTTCATTTCACGCGAAAAGGTTTCTGGTAGCCCTAGCTGCGTCATTTTTTAGATCTGGAGGTATATAGTGTTTATTTGCATTTTATTGTTATTTTCTCTCTGTTTATTTCGGTTTCGGTTTATTTAGCTATTTTTTTTACCAGATCTATACCTTTCATTTCTGCGTATGCTCTTTACCCTATGACTCTGTGCGATCTGGGCAAATTAGAAACAGAAAAGAAGAATTTTTCTCATGCGTATGCTCTTTTCCCTGCACCTTAGTGTGATCTCGGAAAATCAGAAACATTGAGGAAAATATTTAGTTTCCGGGTAAAGCTAACTTTAAGCCGTAAGGCTTGTTTTTTTTTGCATTTCCGTGTTGGGTTTTGTGTTTTTGTTTTGTAGGGAGAAAAAAAGCTTTCTCAAGCAAGCACACAATCCAAAGCATCCGTGACTAAAAGAAAACAAAGCCCCCGCCCCCCGCTCTCTCTCTCTCTCTCTCTTTGTATAGCTCACTTGGTTCAAAGCTAATTTAAGAGAGTAGAGGTCTTGGGTTCAAATCTCCTTTTCGTTGAAAAAATGAGCGTTTTTTTTCATTTCCGCACATTCCCGCACTTTGCCGGCGCCTTCATCAACTTTTTTTAAAAAGGTCATAACTTCTTCATCCGGAAGCCGTTTTCAGAACCGTTTTTTTGAACCAGCCTAATTTTTCGAGCTCTTTCCATTGGAACACTTAGTTTCAGCATATATAGCTTTAGTTTCTGTCAAAAATGGAAAGTTCATGCCAAGTTATCCTTGACAGCACCAACTACTTCCAATGGTGGTCCTACATTGTGGATTTACTTAGAAGTAAAGGTCTTTACCGAATAGCCACCGGCCAAGAAACCAAGCCAAAAGATGAAGAGAAAGCAGCCAAATGGGAAAATAGGCAAGATCAAGCACGTGGGTTGATAGGGATGTCTATCTCTCCCGATCTTAGATTCCATATTGCTGAACTTGATACTCCTGATAAAGCAATGGAGCAGATTACTAAAATTTTTGGAATAAAAAATGAACTTAGAGCCCATCAGCTTGAAAATGAGTTGCTTACATTAAACCCCAATGATTTTTCTTGCATTGAAGATTTCTTGTCCAAGTTCAAGACCATTAGACTTCTTTTGGAAGGTGTCAAAGTTAAGAAACAAGACAGTGCCTTATCTATTGCATTCTTTCTAAGTTGGGACCAGCCTACTCTGTGTTTGTTTCCACCTTCCATTCTACAAGAGAAGCCTTCATTTCTCAAGGACATGACTATAAGCCCCCTTCCTTTGATGCTTTTTGTGATTCTTTAATAAGAGAACAAGAAAAACTCTTACGCCTTGGTCTTCTTAATCTTGGAAACTCTTCCAAGAAAGCGTT